>JAJPUD010005278.1:105469-153701 GCA_023553655.1 Myrmecobius fasciatus
TACTATATGACGATCAATTCTGATGGACATGGCTCTCTTCAACAATGAAATGTTTCAAACCACCTCCAATTGTTCACTGAAGAAAGCCATATACACCCAGAGAGAGGGATGTGAAATGTGGACCACAACATAACATTCTCATACTCCTTGATTGATGTTTGCTTACATTGTGTTTCCTTTATCTGATATATCGTTTGTGTAGATAAGATTTTTCTTGCACAACAATGATAAGTTTGGAAATATGTATACATATATTCGATTTGCCAATATTTTAACATAATTAACATGTAGTGGATATCCTGCCATCTAGGGGAGGGGTGGGGAGTTGGGGGGAAAAATTTGTAACGGAAAGCAATGTAAGGGTTATTGTTGAAGAATTACCCACACATATGGTATGCAAATAAAATTTAAAAAAAAGATAAAATGAGATAATATTACAAACCTTAAAAAAATAAAAAAAATAAAAAATAAATTTAAAAAAAAGACAAAAAAAAGAAAATGAGGTGGATAAGGGAGGAACCAAATGTAGGTAGACCAGTTAAGATACTATTTAAATGTTCAGATAAAAAGTGATAAGAGCCTGAATTGAGGTGACTGTTATAAAGGTAGCAAGAATAGAACAAATAAGAGAGTACTGAAGATGTGTAACCAACAAGATTTGGCAGCTAGTTGGGTGAATAAGTAAAGATTTGAGGATAACTCTTACGTTGCAAACCTGGGTGACTAGAAGAATGTTGATGACCCCACCTGAAATAGGAAAGATAAATGGGTATAGGTGGGAAAAGATGACTTCTAATTTGGTCATGTTGAGTTTGAGATATCTATGAGATATTAAAATGAAGATTTCAGGTAACCAAAGCAGCTAGAGATAAAGGAGTCTCTGCAAAGAGGTAATCAACGTGATGTAATATGCCTGAGAGAGAAGGTTGAGAAGAAAGCTTGGGATAGAGATTAATGAATAGGGCATTGGACATTGATAATGATCCTATAAAAGGCACCAAGATGGATTTGTCAGAACTTTTAAAAGTATAGCAGAGTAGTATCACAATAATACAAAGAGAAGAGGGTTTAGATACAGAAGAGGAAGTGAGAAAAGTCCCTCGGATCTTAGGAAGGTGTTATAGTTGACTAGTAATGATAGAGGTCAGGTTGCAAGAGATGAATTGGGAAGTGAGAAAATGAATATACTCATCTTTTTATAGAAGTTCGGCTGTGAAAAAGAAGCATGGTTGTTTTACTAGTTTAGCCATCAAAAGAAGCTTGAAAGAATGGTAGGGTCAAATGATAGTGTTTTTGTTTGGAGATATTTGGATGAGTGTATAGATAAAGAACCAGAAAGTAAGGAAAGAAAAAAATGTTGAGAAGGCTGCTAGAGAAGAGATAAAAGAGGATTCAGTACAAGATATAAACAAAGAAGTTGGCATTGGCAAGGAGAAGGACCTTTTGTCCTCAGAAACTACAGCAAAGGAAGAAAGGAAAGAGGATGGTGCTGAGATGATTCATAATAAGAAGAGGGAATTTGTGATAGATAGCCTTTCAGTGAATTATCAGGCAAGATAGTTAAGGAGTAATGTTTGGCTGGTTTGTGACAAGAAATTTTAAATAATTACTAAAGGATTTGTAATTGAGAGTAAATCAAAAAAAAAATTGGCATGAAGTACTAAAACCATATTTGAGCCTTTAAAAAAACGGGAATTTGTTTTTTACAATTCAATAGTTTGATGCAAATGCATAGCAACTATTCTTTCAAATGGAATAAATAGTAACTACTATAACTCATAATGATCCAATCTAGTTTACTAGATCTCTTTAATGTTATGTAAAGAATACCTTATGGCACCAAGAAAACCTTTTGCCATTCTTTTTATGATACATTTCACATACTATTGAATGGCTCAAATGTTTTTTGGTAATAAAGAGGATTATTTTTTTTTAATGATTTTTTTTTATTCTACCTGGAAAATCATCAGAAGAAAGCTTAAATTTTGTATATCATATGTTTTTCTTTCATTATCTAAGCCTTCGAGTCCTATCTTTCGAATTTCTAGGAAGTTGAAGAACCAATATTAAAAATGCAATTCTTAGGAAACTGACTTTTGCTCCTATTTTTCTGGCTATGACACACACCAGGGAAGCCACCTCACCTCGTTATTTCTCCATTACATTACATTACAGCATGAATATTACTAAAAAAAAAAATTATAGCTGATAAATAAGTTAACAGTTGCAATACTTGACTTGTGCCCTTTGTTGTAACCAGATAGACCTTCATTGAACACCCATCCCAGCCTCAAAGCCTGTAGAGGTTAGCCAGTGCGAAGTGAGTGAGAAACGTGTATTATGTAACATGTTTTTTTTTTTTTTTTGCTCATACTGTCTATGAACTACATAGGGTAGGTTCTTCCCTTGGAAAGTACTTTTGCTTTTATCCACATTGAACAAAGTTTGCGCTCAAAGAAAAAATTGAGAGATTGTACTAAGAAAAAAAGAAACACGTGTTTCTGTAATTGACTTGCCCTCCCTTCTTTCCTCTACACATTGATGACTACACATTGATCAGGATACTGGTTTTTCCTGGTCCTCATAAGAAGAAAGCTCAGTATTAAATGCTACTTTTCATGAATTTTAAAAATGACATAAATATTAACGTTAGTGACAGATTTTGACATTCATTTGCTTGTTTTCTGACCCACTAGAGTTTATATTAAAATTCTCTGGAATGACTTTAATCACGAGGCATTGCTGTCTAAATCTGCATATGGCTCTGAAAAAGTTTCAGAGTGTTTCTTCTTAAGCTAGAGTGTTTTATATTTAAAGATTTTGACATCTGGTCTTGTCACCTTTTAATATAACAGCTGCAGGAGCACTCCCTAGCACATTGTTGAATATTTCTGTAAAATAGATTTTAGAAATTTAAGACAGTACAAGAAACCCAAATTGTTCTAAGTTGAAAAACAGCACTGTATAGCCAAGAGAATTAGGACCAGAAAACCTGGCCCTATTTCCTATCCTATCTCTGTTGTTTACTACCTGTACAACTTTGGGGAAATCCCTTTACCTTTCTGCGAATTAAATTCTTGTCTCTAAAATTAGGAGATACTACAAGATGACTTCTGAGGGTTCTAGCTCACATTCTGTTAGCATATATAATGTTATCATTTATATACTATTGTATATGCGTATGTATGGAGCAATTGTGATCTGTGTGCTGTAGAACCTGTCATATAGAACTATGAGATCATAGTTATAATTACAACAATATTCATAGAATTTTATTTATTCAAACCTCACTATTAGAATAGAAATATTTCTTGTAGCAGGACACTTACATATATACGCATATACATGTACATATATATCCTTCATACAATAATAGTGATTTGAAGAAGAATTTAGAGACAAAAAGGATTTATGTACTGCAAATAATTCTAGAAATCTCACTTAGCTTCCTTGTTGGCAATTCATTGGACAATTCTGTAACTACAGTATAATTTCCAAGTTAAATATAAATGCACAGTTTTACTTTGTAATTAATTACCCATTGAGACTTTTGGAAAGAAATTGGTGATTTTATTTGTGTATGTTAAAAACTCCTTTTAGGAGTACTGAATTCAATTTGTCTGCCTAAGATACATGGTAGAAGTTAAAGATAGCTCTAGAACACCGATCTAATGAGCTCAATTTTAATCTCTTTGGAAATCTCACTACCACTCACTTCTGTCTTTGGGTGTATAGAAGAATCAGCTTTAGTTGAACTAGAGTCCAGTGACTACTGTTTTGCCCTAACCTTTTACATGAGGTCATCAGCACACATAATTATTGTACTGTCAGTTTAATTCAGTTGGAACATATGTTGAATAAGTATTTACTTTTTTTTTTTTTAAAGGCATTCTATTACATGTTGGTAAAGATTGAAGGACTAAATAAGAGAATTTAGTATCCCTTCCTTTCTGGCATTTACAATTTAATATGAATTATTGAAGTAACAGAAGTGTTAGTTGAACATTTATGAGCACTAGTATATATGAGACAGTATGATAAGGGATAATTTCTCTCTTGTTTCTGGAAACATATCTGACCACAAATATATTCTGGATCATAACAGTCTTGAGAACTTGAATCCCATCTTTTTTACCTTTCTGTTTCTTTTAGCATGCTATCTATGGCAGTTGGTAAAAAGGATGTATAGAAGCCTGTTATATGAGAGATGTCTGAGGAAATACAGAATGGGAAGAGATAGTGATTAACCTGGAGAAAATCTGGGGAGGTGATTATGCTAGCATCCTTCAGATTTTTCAATAAGTGTTAGTAGAAAAAACAGGATGTAGTTAATCCGTATAGTTCAGGGGGAATAATAGAAACAGTGTGTAAAGAAACAGTGTCTATGATACATTGTTGGTGGAATTGTGAACGGACCCAGCCATTCTGGAGAGCAATTTGGAGCTATGCTCAAAAAGTTATCAATCTCTGCTTACCCTGTGACCCAGCATTGTTTCTATTGCGCTTATATCCCAAAGAGATGACTTGCATGAACTGAAGCTGAGTGAAATGAGCAGTACCAGGAGATCATTATACATGGCAACAACAAGACTATATGATGATGAATTCTGATGGACATGGCTCTCTGCAACAAAGAATGTTTCAAACCAGTTCCAATTGTTCAGTAAAGAAGGCCATATACACCCAGAGAGAGGGACATGAAATTTGGACCACAACATAGCATTTCCATGATCTCTATCAATGATTGCTTTCATTGTGTTTCCTTTTTCAGATTTTTTTTTGTTCATGTAGATAAGATTGTTCTTCCACAGCAAGGTAAGGGTGGAAATAATGCTTTGTAATGGTCAATGTTGAACTATCCATACATATGTTATGCAAATAAAATTTAAAAAAATAAAATAAAAAGAAAGAAAAGTAACAGTGTCTAGAAGTTATAAAGGAAGAATTTGGAGTAGCTAGATGGCGCAGTGGATAGAGCCCTTGACCTGAGTTCAAATTCAGTCTCAGACACTTAACACATACTAGCTGTGTGACCCTAGGCAAGTCACTTAACTCCAATTTGGCGCCCCCCCCCATCTATTTATTTATTTATTTAATTTTATTTGCAAAACATATGTATGGGTAATTCTTCAACATTAACCCTTACATAGCTTTCTGTTACAAATTTTTCCCCCCAACTCCCCACTCCTCCCCTAGATGGCAGGATATCCATTACATGTTAATTATGTTAAAATACTTGACAGATCGAATATATGTACACATATTTCCACACTTATCATTGTTGTGCAAGAAATATCGTATCAACACGAAAGACATATCAGATAAAGGAAACACAATGTAAGCAAACATCAGTTGAGAGTATGAGAATGTTATGTTGTGGTCCACATTTCACATCCTTCTCTCTGGGTGTATATGGCTTTCTTCAGTGAACAATTGGAAGTGGTTTGAAACATTTCATTGTTGAAGAGAGCCACGTCCATCAGAATTGATCGTCATATAGTATTGTTGTTGCTGTGTAAAATGATCTCCTGGTTCTGCTCATTTCACTCAGCATCAGTCCACGTAAGTCTTTCCCGGCCTTTCTGAAATCGTCCTGCTGGTTGTTTCTTACAGAACAGTAATATTCCATAACATTCATATACCATAATTTATTCAGCCACTCTCCAATTGATGGGCATCCCTTCAGTTTCCAGTTTCTAGCCACTACAAAAAGGGCTGCCACAAACATTCTTGCACATGTGGGGCCCTTTCCTTCCTTTATGCTTTCTTTGGGATATAAGCCCAATCAATAGAACTTTTTGTCATTTTAACCAATCTGACAGGTGTGTAGTGGTATCTTAGGGTTGTCTTGATTTGAATTTCTCTGATCAATAGTGATATGAGTCAATTCTCTATATATTTTAGAAATGAAGTCTTTATCAGAACCCTTAAATGTAAAGATGATTTCCCAATTTATTGCTTCCCTCCTAATCTTGTCTGCATTAGTTTTGTTTGTACAGAAACTTTCTAACTTAATATAATCAAAATTATCTATCTGGTGTTCAATTAAGAGTTTCAGTTCTTCTTTGGACAGAAATTCCTTTCAGGTCTCAGAGGTAAACTATCCTATGTTCCCCTAATTTTTAGCTACTTCTTTCAAGTGAGTTCATACCATTCATAAATTGGATAAACATACTATTTATCCATTTAAGTCATTAATAATACAGACCCAAAGCTAAGAGCAAAATATTATATCCTTTCATTAATCAACACCAAGATCTACTCACTAGTTAAGAATCTACCTAAATCTCTATCAATATAAAAATATTGTGACACTTTTTTGAAATGCTTTGCTGAAATTTGGATATGGACACTTTTCTGTAATACCACTCTGATCTGCCATGTTAGTTTAGCTTAGGAGATATTATGTATAAGGTGTATAAAAAACACATGCTGAAATATTTATTGGAATATATATATATTGGAAATATGGATTTGGAATTCAGAAAACTGGTCATGGCTATAGATATAGACTTGGCAATCATCTGCACAGAAGGGATCACTGAAACTGAACGAGTAAATGAACTTATCAAAGGAGAAAAATAGAAGAATGGAAAGAACAGAACACCCTGGGAAATGCCAACACTAAAAGAAGGAAAAAACACTAAAGAAGTTGTAAAAGTTATCCAGGTAGAGAGGCAGAACTAATAAAGTTCTATTCAATAATGATAAGGAGCAGTAGTGTGAATCAAAATGCAAGGATTGAAAAATGACTACTGGATTTGGGATATAAGATGTCAGTGGAAATTTTTAAGAGAAAGTGGTGTTGGAAGAAAGATTTCAAGGACTTAAGTGATAAAGTTGTTAAAGAAAAAGAAATCGCAAATATAGATTACTAGTTTAAGAAATCTGCTAGTGAGGCAAACAAGATTGGACAATATCTTGGTGAGGTAGCAAGACCTAATGACCATTTAAAAAGAAAACTTTCAAAATGACAGAACTTTAGTACTCAAAAGGACCCTCAAGAGTACCTTCAAATACTATATCTACCATGTAATAGAAAAGAGTATATCCTTTTACTTGGACCCCCATAGTACTTAAAATCTACTATCTTCTTTTGATGTCTTCCCCTTCTTTTTTGGTATTCTGCTATTAACATTAATCATGTTATTTGACTTTTAAAATCTCTTTTTTTAAGACAGAGGTTTTTTCTTTTCTTTTTTTTTCTTTACTTTTTTTTAAATTTCTTTTTTTTTTTTTTTTTTTTTTTTGCTTTGAACGCAGATCCTCCTGACTTTAGGGGTAGTGTTCTATCCACTGCGCTACCTAGCTGCCCCAAGACTGAGAGTTTTAAGAATGAAAAGACCATACTCTGGTTATTATTTTTTTTTTAAAAAAAAAAAAAAGCATTTCAATTAGTAGAGCAAACTACAACTGTAAATGAGTCACATATATCAAAATCATGTAAATTTTCTTGATAGATAAAACGTGAAGAGATAAATTTATTCAATAATGCTCTGACTATTTCTATAAAGTGAATTACAAAATAGACTAATAAAGGTTTTTGCTAGTTTCTTGAAGGAACTGGCCTCTGAAGGATGGACAAAGTATCAAGAGGAAAAGAAAGAAAAAGGGGCAAAGGAATTAAGATAAAAATTTACAAAATAGTAACGTGACCTCCCTAACTAGATCATAGGTTGTATGTCACAATAGAACATCATTATGACAATAACAAAATGAAGCAAAATCAGTACAAAACACCTCTTTTTCCTCCACAAATTGCAATTCTTTACATGATTTCCCAATGTTGTATTGGTTTAAAGTTAAAGCTCCTTGAAAGCAGCAACTGTCTTCTGCTTCTTTTTGTATCCCCAGAACTTAACACTATGCCTAGCACATATTAGGTACTTAATATATGTTTACTGATTGATGTAGAAGACTTTGCTTTGACAGGGAGATGCCCCTCCCCTCAAAAAAGTTTTGGTGACTTTTATAGTTGATGTATCACAACACAGTAACTGACACAGTAGGCACTTACGAAATGTTCACTGATTAAATTTGTTTCTAATATTACTAATCAGTGCAATGAGATCTACTTTACAAAAAATAACACTCAATATCCAAAATAAGGTATGAATTTTCCTTTTGTAACCATAACATATACTTTTAATATTTTAATATATTTTTACAAATTGATTTTTAACCTAAATTTAGCAGGCATACTTTTCCCATTAGAGGCAACTTAATCTTAGACAAGGCATTAAAAAATCACTAATCCTCTATACTTTTTCAAAAACTGGTCATTTTAAAGTATCTTGCAAGATAGTGGAACTTAAACTAAAATGCAATATATAAGCAGCTGGTTTACATTTTGGAATCTTTTTTGGAAAATATACCAAACCAGCTGTACTTAGTGTTGTTAGCCTGAAAAATACTGCTTAAAAATATTTTCCATATATAATTATAGCTTCTGTGGTCTTTTGGCAAACTATCAAAAACAAAGAAGTCTATTTGGACTAAAATCAGAAAATTCTAAGCCAACAAAAATGGCATTTTACAAGGCCTTTCAAAGAGAACATTAATAATTAAATACCACATATATTGATACTAAATAAATTGGACTAAAGTGGTTGCTTTTTCACCATTAAAATGGATAGATTCAGGAAAAAAATGGCAGAAAATGCTAATGAAACCAAAGAAACATAAGAGAATAATCTCTTGAATTGTAATAGAATGTTATCAGGGATTTTTTTCTGTCCAGCTTTAAGAAACAAAAGAATACTTGGCAACAGAATTTCAGATATTTCCAGTGGAAAAATATTATTCAAATGTCAAAAGTATTTTTCCTGAAAGAAATTCTCAATAAGGAAATCTGTATTTCTTTTTAATATACTCAGTAACATCAATACTATCAAACTTCCAAGGTAATAAACACTATAAAGCTTAGTAAAAACTGATTGTTGTTGATAGGTGCTATTATCAAAACAATACAGAAGCAATACTAGGTGACAAACTGACTTAAGCAACAGGATTTTACTAAGTAGACAAGGTTCATCACTATGTAAGAAAAAAAATGTAAAAGAAAATATTATATGGTCTTTGATCTCAAAGTGCTAATACTTTAAGTGTAAATTTACCCACCCCCCAAAAAAAAGTGCAGAGTTCACACAAGGCAGAAGTTGAATGGATTAGTTCTAGAAGGGTACATGAAGATAGTATCAAAGAACAGAAAATGAAAAATCAGGAAACCTTAGAAATTGCTTTATTTCACAAAAGTAGGACCAGTACTAATTGCTACATACCTCTGTTGCATAAAATGAAAGAATCTTAGTGTCAGAAAGGATCTCAGAGATTCACACTTGCAAGAATGTTTTTTCTAAAACATTCTTGGAAAGATATTAGTTTTCCTTGAGAATTTCTAGTAACAAGCATAAAATTTTACAAAGCAGTCCATTCCACATTTGGACAACTCAGTTTTTTCTTTAATAAATAAATAAATAAATCAAGCCATTCTCCAGTCGATAAATGGTCAAAGGATATGAACAGACAATTGTCAAAGGATGAAATTAAAACTATTTGTAGTCATATGAAAAGTTGCTCCAAATCACTATTGATCAGAGAAATGCAAATCAAGAGAACCCTGAGATACCACTACACACCTGGTTAAAATGACAAAAAGTTCTATTGATTGGGCTTATATCCCAAAGAAATCATAAAGGAAGGAAAGGGCCCCACATGTGCAAAAATGTTTCTGGCAACCCTTTTTGTAGTGGCTAGGAACTGAAAACTGAATGGATGCCCAGCAGTTGGAGAATTGCTGAACAAATTATGGTATATGAATGTTATGGAATGTTATTGTTCTACAAGAAAGGACCAGCAGGAGGATTTCAGAGAGGTTTGGAGAGCATGAACTGATGCTGAGTGAAATGAGCAGAACCAGGAGATCAATATACATGGCAACTGCAAGACTAGATGGTGATCAATTTTGAAGGACATGGTTCTCTTCAACAATGAGATGTTTCAAACCAGTTCCAGTTGTTCAGTGATGAAGAAAGTCATATACACCCAGGGAGAGGCCTGTGGGATCTGAATCTGGACCAAAACATAGTATTTTCACACTCTCTATTGATGTTTGCTTGCATTATGTTTTCCTTCTCAGGTTTTTTTTTTTTTGTTTGTTTGGTTTTTTTTTTCCTGTACAGCAAGATAACTGTACAAATATATATATATATATGTATATATATATATATGCATATATACATATTTGATCTGTCAAATATTTTAACATAATTAACATGTATTAGACATCCCATCATCTAGGAGAGGGGGTAGGGGTAGGAGGGAAAAATTTGTAACAGAAAGCTTTGCAAGGGTAAATGTTGAAAAATAAAAGTATAAAATAAAAAGAAATAGAATACAATCTATTATTAAGCACTAAATTATATAGTATGGAATATAAAGGTTAAAGAATTTCCTAAAAGAAAAAGATCAGTGTGGGTTAGATAATAAGGAAAGCCTTCAGTAATCAGTAGAACATATTTGGCTTCAAATGATAAGTAATGAGAAAATCCTTCTAAGATAAAGATGGTTGAATTTATTTTTCTAGCTATTACATAAAATTTTTACTTTTGAATTAAGAACAGGTTAATAAAATTAGGAAATATAAAGAAGAATTTAAAAAGTAAATGAAAAGGAAATTTTGTATTTGCCTAGGGACCAAAAACAGTGTCAAAAACAGTCTTGCCTGACAGGCCATTAAATTAGTCTGTAGACTATGTTAACAAGAAAGATTGTCTGTTTGACTCATGTCTAGACATTGCTTGTTTTATCCAGTGTGACTGGCATTGACTGACAACTATGTGTGAGATAGAGGAAGGGAGGAACGAGCTGTTTGTTCTTACCATCCTGAACAAGTTAATATAAGTGTTTACCATGTCTTAGTTAAATATACCCATAAACAACAGTGGACTCTAGATCTATCAGCAAGTTGCTATTGTTAAATTTTTGTTAATTTTCTTTAATCTTTTAAACATGTTTCAAATGTGGGGGGAATTCAAGAACTTAAAAATTGAAAAATATTAAGAGTTCATAAATGTTAAGTGATAAGTCCATATGTATATACTGTAAAAGCTGCTGGCATCCATATTTTTAAAAATTCAAATTCTGTTATTTTTAATATGTAGAATAACCAATTATCATCCTCTCCCTTATGTCACAAAGTGAGAGTTTGGTTTGTATTTCTTAGCTCTTCATATTTTCTCCCTTGATTCTCCTAAAATGTCATTAGGTTAGAAATGAATAGAAAGCCAAAATCAACCCTGTAAAATTATCTTAGTCAGTATAATGGTGGCTTAGATACTGCTTTCTTTTTGCCATATTTATCACATATATTTTATCTATAACAATACCAGGATGAAGAAAGTAAATGTCATGATGAGAATAAATGTGATTTCCAAATTCAACAGTGAACCATTGTTTTTATAGTACATTTTTTCCTTAAACTTTCACTCTTCATAGAATAGCAGCACACAAATCAGCCAGCTGAATGTTCTAGACTAATAAAAAAGTTAAAAGGACATCCTTTGCTTTCTTGTTGTTGTTGTTTTTCTTCTTTCTTTTTCTCTTTTTCTTCATCTTTTTTACAAAAGTAGTTTCAGTGACAGAAAATGAAATTCGCATTAGTTAATGGTTTGGTGAAGTAATTTTGATGAATATTTAAAGTAATTCAGTAATAATAGCCAACATCTAAATACCATTTTAAGGTTTGTAAAATACTTATATTAAGATTTAAAAAAAAAAAACAAGCTGATGTTAGGTAGATGGAAATTGTATTCTTCAATAAGATGTCATTCTAAAAAGTAAAAGGATTCTTAGATGAATTGTAGCATCCCTCTACAGCCACTTCCTCAAATTCCATTTACATTGATGGCCCATGTCCTGAGAGGGGAACTATTTCTCTTTTTAGAGTTCTGAAGTGCTCTAATTTACAACTCCACACCAAGTATGCTTCCATTTTTTGACTATGAGCCAAAGTTGGCTACCTTTCAGAAATTTATTTAGAATAATTACTATGAAATAGATGCATGAAGCTGCTTTTTTCCCAAGTGTGTATTTTGTCCTTACGCTGTGGGGATTCAAATTTTGGGGGGGGAGGAGAGCTCCCCATTAAGATGCTACAGCAACCATTCTGCTCCAGGGGCATAGCTACTGATCCCCCAATTCTGCCTCACCCTTCTACTTCTCCAGTCAACAGTAAGACCTTTCATGGATCCTCTGAATTTACATGGTTCCCTGGGATGGAGTGAATAGGAAAAATGTCTCTTTCCCTCTTCCCTCAACCAGTTCTTTTAGGGGTTCGACTGGAACGATTTGGCCTCCTGGAATGCACTATTCCAAAATTAATTGTTTTGTTATACATATAAGCATAAAGGTGTATTTGATTCTTTCTGATAATACCAAAATATTTCCTGTGTTATATCATTTGTCTTCATCCAATAAACAAAACAATTCAGGCCTCTCAAATTGATTGTGGATTTTTCCACATCTCATTTATACCTTTGATTGCTTGATTTGATCCATGTATTTCTTTCTGTAATTATATTTATTGAGATGGAGTTAGAAACCGTACGTCTTACATTATCAGGGTGTTTTTTTTTTTTTTTTGCAAGGGGGTATGCAACTGATGATGCAGATTGTAAATAATTAATAGAAGCATTGTAGATTTCTAATATTCAAACAAATTATGTTGAACCATATTTTATTCTTCAGTAGAATATAAAATCTTTTAGGACCAGACCAGTTTTTTTGGTATCTTTTTGTCACTATATTCCCAGCACATAGCTGGCATTTACTAAATACTTACGAAATTTAATTTTGTGTCAGCCTTTTTTCTGCTGCTTTCATAAACTAAAATGAAATCATTTTAATGGCTATGAAAGGATATAATCATATAGCTGGAAAGATTATTAGAGTTCAGATATTTATATAGTTGAAGTGATTTGGCAGAATAAGATTTAACTGGAATAACAGAAATATTATCAAATAACTTTTTAAAAAAACTTCATGACATGTGACAGGTATAATCTACTCCAAATAAAAGTATGTTCTTGTTTTTAAATTATTATAACTGATTTTAGACAGTAAAAACAATTTAAATTGTTAGCATCATGAATATGTGTGTGGATTGGGAGACAGAACAAAACAGTGCTTATAAAACCAGCTTACTTTTTTTTTTTTAAAGGGAAAAGTGGTTCATTTTAAAAGTAAAACTTTTTAGTCATGAAATTTCTATATGTTTTCATGAGTTGTGACTTATGATTTTACTTGTAGAAAATATTTGTTTTGAGTTGGAATGTTTGATTCTGTTTCATAACATAGTTATGTATACTTTTATTAAATTGAGGACAGGGCAAAACTTGGAAAGCAGTTTTTAAATGTAGATTCATTTGAATTGTTAAAAAAATGGAATCATAGATATTATTTTTGGCTATTATCTATGTTTAGAATTGTTTTTTGCAGGAGATATGCTCGTGGCAATAAAAAAATCCCTTTATTATCATTCTGGTTATGATTATAGGGAATCACATAGCTAGCCTTTCCTCAGGGACTAAGTCTTTGAGATGTCACCAATTTGTGGGTCAGTCTAACTCAATTCTTCAACTTCTAGCCATATGTAACTTGTTCTTTGAAAATAATTTTAATATTCCTACTCATTTGAATTTGTATGTAATACCTAGTGCATTTGTTTTAGTAGGTTTAGTAGAATAGAATTAAATTTCATTTTGTTAGTGATGTAAGAATAAGAGACATTAAGGTTATAATTAATTCCCCATATAGTGATAATATTAGTTGTATTTGGTTTATAGGATAGATTATGATTAGTTATGAGAACTTACATTAATTTGTATTAGAAATTTGCTGTATTAGCACAATTCTCTCTTCTCCTCCCCCTTCCCCCCCATCAGTACAAGGGAACTTTGCTTGAAAAACCACAGCTTCCTTTTTCAGTTTTTACAATGTTCTTAAGGCCCAGAATACTGCTGACCCAACATAATGATTGCTACTCTGTTGAAAGCTTTTCCTCTGCTAGGATGGCCTGTGAAACACTCAAGAATTTTAATAGTGATTCTCATGGACATCTCCTTTGGAAATGGAAATGGAAATGTGATTTTTTTTTTTTTTATTATTAGAAGATAGAATAGGAAGAATTTTAGACCACATTCAGTCTTCAAGGGAATAAAAAGTAAGTAAAGCTGGAATTTATTTGCCTTTCTATTGCTTACTGCTTTTAAGCAACCAACCTGAAGATAGCGGTTATCAATCCTTGGTTGGACCTCCCAAGTTGAAAATAAATTGCAAAGTGCTCCCCAAGAGAGAAAAGTTTGTTTTAAAATCAGGAAGGACTTGAAAAGTTAAAAAAAAAAATTTAATGGATGTAGGTGTGGGGGGTATGGGAGTATGTTTGAAGACTAGAATAAGTTAAGGTAAAAAAGCAGGAGGAAAGAATTCAGCTTTTGAGTGAGTTTAAGAGAAATAGACAAAAAAGTTAACCTTAAATCCTTTTTAAAAACTGTAATCTCTTGGGGCATCTAGGTGGCACAGCAGATAGAGCACCAGCACTGAAGTCAGGAGTCTGAGTTCAAATGTGGTCTCAGACACTTAACATTCCCTAGCTGTATGACCCTAGGCAAGTCACTTAACCTCAATTGCCTCAGCAAAAAGCAAAAAATAAAAAAATAAATAAAAATTGTAATCTCTATCAGACAGTTTTTTCAGTATTACAATTCTGTTAAGTTCCAATTAATATTTTTTTATTAAAGCAGATACTTTAATTCAAGAATTTCTTATGATACAATGATTTTTATGTCATATTTGTATTATGATATTGTGATGCAACGATGATGATACAAATCAAAGACTAATTCCAGTTTAAGTCATTGTTTACCATTTAACAATGAGGCAAAATTTATTATAAATCACAAAGGATAATCTGCTTTACTATCAAAGATCTAATGAAATCAATGTGCCTTTTTAAAAGTCAAAGAACTTGTATAAGTATGCTATTTTATATTAATGAAGGGTACTGTTTTCAAATTTACATTTAATTAAACTAGTAGGAAGGCAGCACATGTACTAAAATTTGAATGATACAGAGAAAATTAGCATGGCCCCATACAAGAATCACATAAAATTTGTGAAGCATTCTTGTTTTTTAAGCACAAGCAAAAAAATGATAGTTGCATTTGTATGATAAAGACTGTAAATTGAAAAACCATAGTTGGGGCTAACAGTGATCCTCAATCATTGCCAAGTAAATTTCGTTGTAAAATGAGTAGATGATTTTTTTTCTAGCATAGAAAAGATTAACTTTGCGAGGGAAATAGATGACTTCTCTAAAATTATTTTGCTTACTGAAATCTCTGACATTCTACAGTGAGGAACCAGGAGGAATGTTAAACTTGATACATAGTGAGTTGTTTGGGGGTCTGTTTGCCTGGAGTTTATTATATTGTCATAATTTTCACTTATAAGCAATCAGTTCTAATGGCCTAAAAGGAATTGGAATAAATTATGAATTTGTGAGCTTTGAAGAACAAGAACCACAAAAAGTGATAGTATTGCAATTAATTGGTTTCATGTAATAAAATTTTTTTACCAAAATGTTAAGATAAATTTAGTAGAATATGAAAATTAATACTACTAGAGGAATTTATAAAAGTAGAAAAAAGATCCTTGTGAAATTATTTAAATATATATATATATATGCACATACACACATATATTTGAGGAATTTTTAGCAAAAAGCCTCTCTGACAGGTACTGCATATCTTCTTTCCTTAATCAATATGAAACCACAAAGGAAATTTCATAAAACTTTTAAGAATTAGGAGGAAATTTACCAAATACACATTAACTAATAGATTGATAGAGAAGAAAGGATTATTTCTTCTGTCTGGTTTAAGTAGTCATATTAAAGGCCTTTGTAAAACATGAGTAAATAGGATAAGAAATGTATTTTGTTAAGGTTACAAGTAGGTTGTTAGGAAAATAAAAAGCATTGTTTTGGTTCCTGGGGTTCTTTGAAGAAATAAAGAAACAGTTAAAGGAAGCTGAGAATGCCACCATAAATTTTTTTGAATATGAGCTAACTGAAAACACTGGACCATTGGGGAAAATTTGGTTTAAATATTGCCATTATAAATCAAGAATTGATTTGGTTGAAAATATATTGTGGGTATTACCTCACACTTACTAGATTGGCTAATATGATAGAAAAGGAAAATGATAAATGTTGGCGAAGATGAGCAAAAATAGGAACACTGATGCGTTGTTGGAGTTGTAAATTGATCCAGCCATTCAGAAGAACAATTTGGAACTATGCCCAAAAGGCCATAAAACCTTTTGATCCAACAATACCCTAACTAGCTTTCTATCTTAAAGAGATCATTTAAAAAAAAATGGGAAAGGACCTGCATGCACAAAAGTATTTATAGCAGCTCTTTTTTGTGGTAGCAAAGAACTAGAAATTAAGAGAATGTCTACTAATTGGGGATGGCTGAATACATTGTGGTATATGAGTCTAATGGAATATTATTGCATTTTAAGAAGTGATGAGCAGACAGATTTCAAGAAAACCTGGAAAGAGTTAGATAAAATGATGCTGAGTGAAGCAAGTAGAACCAGGAGAACATTGTACAAAGGCAACATTATGCAATGATCAACTATGATAAACAGCTCTTCTCAGTACTGCAATCATCCAAGACCAAAAGACTAGTAATGGAAAATGCTATTACATCCAGAGAACAAACTATGGAATCTGAATGCAGATCCAAGTATACTATTTTCACTTTTTTTTTTATTTGTTCCATTTTTTTCTCTTTTGTTCTGTATTGTATATGTATAACCTAAGTCAGATTGTTTGCCATCTTGTAGAGAGAGAAGAAATAAATTTGGAACTCAAAAATCTTAACAAAATGAACATTGAAAACTATCTTCATGTAATTAGAAAAAAATAAAATGCTATTTACACAAACAAAAAACTAGGATGAATTACTTTCTCAAAGACATGGCTAAAATCTAAGTAAACTTTAATACATTTTCCTGATCTACATTTTAGTAACTTTGTTAAAGAAGAATGTCTGTTTAGCTTGAATTGACCTGTTCTTGATAGAAATCTTTCTGATCAATACTTGTATTCTAGATAGTCACTAATTTTTAATAAATTGTTCTACAATTAAATTTTTTTAAAAAAAGAAAATATGTGATGTCACAGTGAGATGTAATATTTACAACTACCTCCAATGATATTTGGGAGAAGAACATAATTGTTATGAAACACAGTGCCTTTCTAGTTTAGATGCTTGAGCATTATAGTAATCAGACTTTGTGGTAATTGAATTGGATAGATGGTATTTTTAAAAATTGGCTTTTAAAGTTTAACAAATTTGCTGATACTTTTCAGAAATTCACAGTACAACTGAAAAAACAAACACTAAACATTTTAAAGTACTACAGAAGACATCTCTCATATCTTTAAACTGTACAAACAAAAAAAAGCTAGACATGTGATAAGCAATTGACATGTAAATAAACTATTGTTGGTGTGATTATTTCATATAAGGTTAAGGTTTGGATATTATTATAAAGATAAGATGCATTTGACTGAATTAATATCACCTGATTGTTAATGTGTATATGTATTGTGTATTTTTCTTTTTTATATTATATAATTTGTATTTAAAATGCTGTTAGAAAAATAACTTCTTTTAAGTGGATACTGTTATGAATTGAACTCTAAAAAATGTGACAAAAATGTTTGAAAATGTTAAATATTTAATGGGTATATTTTGTTTCAAATTAGAAAATAATAATCAAAAAAACAGAATCTAACAATATGTTGTATACAAGAAACACATCTAAAACATAGAGATACATACAGGGTGAAGGTAAAAGGCCGGAGCAGAATCTATTATGCTTCAGGTAAACAAAAAAAAACAGGGGTAGCAATCCTGATCTCAGACCAAGTAAAAGCAAAGATAGACTTAATTAAAAGAGACAAAGAAGGAAATTATATCTTCCTAAAGGGTACCGTAGAAAATGAAGCAATATCAATACTAAACATATATGTACCAAGTGGTATAGCATGGAAATTCCTAAAGGAAAAGTTCAGAGAGATGCAAGAAGAAATAGACAGCAAAACTATAATAGTGGGGGATCTCAACCTCCCTCTCTCAGAACTTGATAAATCAAACCACAAAATAAATAAGAAAGAAGTTAAGGAGGTAAACAAAATGTTAGAAAAGTTAGGTATGATAGATCTTTGGAGGAAATTAAATGGAGGCAGAAAGGAGTTTACTTTTTTCTCAGCAGTCCATGGAACTTATACAAAAATTGACCATGTGTTAGGACACAAAATCCTCAAAATCAAATGCAGGAAGGCAGAAATAATAAATGTATTTTTTTCAGATCATGACGGAATAAAAATCACATGCAATATAAGGCCAGGAGAAAATATATGTATAGAAGAATTGCACATATTTAACATATGTTGGATTAGTTGCCATCAGGGAAGAGGGACATAAATATTGGGGTGTGATGTCTATGCATATATTTTGAAAATAAAAAAAGCTTTAATTACAAAAAATAAAAAATAAAACAGGATTGTATGTTTATAACCTAAAGAAAATATATCTCCATTACCTGAGAAATTCTACTGGAAAATATCTGGATTTTTACAAACTATTCTCTTAAGTAAGCTTGTAAAGTATTTATTATAAAATAAATGCCATATATAACAAGTAACTTTAGCACCACTAAAACACCTTGGTGTTCTTACCATTCCCACCCCTTCCCTGATTAAATATTTCATTATTTTCTAGATATTCATTTTATTTGTAAGGATAAGGCAACATTCCCTTATAAGATTGAACAATTGTTGTTCTTGGTACAACTTGAGTTAAGATTCCTTAAAGCCTAATAAGAAATCTTAATGCAAGTTAATAGCAATAATAAATGCTTAGTTTGGCCCATATTGTATGTCTGCTAACCAACTCTCTTTGTTTTTTTGTGTTTTTTTTAAATATACATTGACTCATAAACTTAAATGAGATCTTTTAAATTTTTAAAAAATTCATGCAATTAAATGCCCTTTTTACTCATTTTAGAAGGTGTTAGAAATGCAAAACAAAACAAAGTACCAAACTTCAAATGTATGTTATTTTTGAAAGATATTTAATATAGTAGTAGTGCTTTTATTGTTTATCAGCTCAGATTACATATGAAAAATGAATATTATTTCTTTTTTCAAAATTTAGTGACAAATTAAAGAAATATACTTTTGCCTGTTTTCCCCTTCTTTTTCCATCAACTGATAAGCATTTTAAATGATCTTCTAGAAATCTTTTGCCTTCCAAAAAAGTAAAACATAATCCATGAAAAATTGTAAATTATTGACAAAAACATTTTTGATATTTACATAACTAGTATATATTTTTAGTTAATGTATGTATTAGATATTTTAGTTGATGGGCTTATATATCCTCTTGGTTTTCTTACACTATGGCTGTGTCCTTCATTTATTTGTTATCAAGAATAACTAAATTAGTATTTTACATGGAGCAGTTATTTAATAATTATTTTACTTTAAGAACTGTATGAGCAGTATTCTCTGCTTCCTGTCTGCAGTATCTCATTTCCCATAAGCCAGTTGGTACCTCTTAAATAAATTTACTTCTACATGATAATTATAAAGAAATAATTAAGAGACTTTTAGGTGTAAGGGATTTCACAGAAGAAATAAGACCAACAGGATATGAGTAGATAAGTCAAAGGCTTTAGGAAATAAAGAGGTGAAGAAGTAGAAATTTTGAAAAGAGCAAATATGTGTATTGTCATTTTTGTATAATTATTCCTTTATTCAATAGCTTTTATTATGCATATTATTGATTTTATTTCAGTAAAAATGATAACATTTGTATTATTGTCAATTACCAAGAAAGAAGTTTGTCTAAATCATAACCCTATAATCAAGTTCTGAATCCTAAAACAAAATCTATGCAACAGGCTATAAAACATAGACAAATGTGGATGATTAAAGCTATCCTCATTTTTTTATTTATGGAAAGATAAGAAATTTGAAGCAGGTATAGATAATTCAGTTCTGCTAACCAACACAGAAATAGCCCATTTACCATGTTGGTTTACATTCACAATATTTACATTTCACAATTGAAAGTTCTTTTGGAGCAGTTCTACTAAATACTAATTATGGCTACCTCAAAGAAGTATAATATGATTCCTTGGCATATAGTATATTTTAAAATACATTTGAAATCTGAATGAATAAAGTTTGTTTGTTTTTTTAGAAAGCATTAGTAAGAGTAGCTTTTTTGTGAATAGAAACATAATAGGATCTTAGACTTAAAATTAGAGGAAGTCTTAGAGGTTATCTAATGCCGTTTTTTTCATTTTACAGATGAGGAAAATGAGTTTAGGTAGATTTTGATTTGCCCAACGTCACATAGGGTGGCAAGTTTTGAATCCTGGTGCATTGACTACTAAAAGCAATATTCCTTTCCACTGGAGAATGTTAGTCTAGTTAAATTTGAA
This sequence comes from Myrmecobius fasciatus, assembly GCA_023553655.1. Taxonomy (NCBI): domain Eukaryota; kingdom Metazoa; phylum Chordata; class Mammalia; order Dasyuromorphia; family Myrmecobiidae; genus Myrmecobius; species Myrmecobius fasciatus. The sequence continues at coordinate 126,056 of JAJPUD010005278.1, forward strand.
AGTATATTTAAAAAACCCAGATTCCTGCAGAATACCAATTTTATCACCATGAAAAAAAGAATCAAGATGACATATACAAATCAGATACTTTATGTTTATTTGAAATCATTAGGTTTTAATACTAAGTTTTGCTTCCCTTGCCCCTCAACTTCGCCCCTTCCCCACACACACACATACTATACAGTTTTCTTCCAGTAAAGGTGTATATAATAAATGATTTTTGCAGGCAGACAGTAAGCAGTTCATTGTAAACCATTAAACAGAACCCCATGTCAAAATATAACATGACACATTAAAGAGCACTAGGAAATATCTGGAAAAGTACTTATGAAAGCTGACAGTATTTCAGTGAAACATTAAAATAATTTTAAAAATAAGAATTTTGTTTTAATTTTTAATCTTTTGTAAGAGTTTAATACATTTCTAAAAGTGTATAATATTTTTACTTATTAATTACAAGTAATTCTGTTGCCCATTGCCAACACAGATTGATTTCAACCTTTTTAATAAATCTTATAATTTATTTCTCAAATATGCCCCTGTCTGGGAATTAAATGCTTTTAGTCATAGCAGTTATTTCAGAATAATTACTGAATGACTTATCCAGATGATTTAAATATACATTTGAGGAAGTCTTTAAGTTTTATTTCTATCAAAATACAGAACAGCAAGTTTCTGAACCTTGATAGAATTGATTAAAATTAGCAAAATAACAATAAAAAAAGTAATTAAAATTTTATTTCCAACAAATCATGTATCTGATATTTGACAGCATATTTAAATAAATTCTAGTCCCAGTTATTCTTTAAGAAAATCTTTTAATACAGGGGTTCTTAACCTGGAATTTGTAAACTTTAAAAAAAAAATAACAATTTCACTATAATTGGTTTCCTTTGTAAGCCCATGGAAAAGGGATCCCTAGGCTTTTACCAGGTTGTTAGAGGGTTCCACGATACAAGCAGAGTAAAGAACCCCTCCTCCCAACCAATAAAATTTTTTTTAAGTTTTTAATATATATGTTGTAATATATGTTGAATTCTTATGAAATGTATTATATTTTAAATGCACCAGACAGTTTTTATCAAAAAGAATCCAACAGTGCATCCTTTTTGCAAAATGAATAACCTGCCCTTAATGTGTGTGTTTTTTTTTTAATTAAAGCTTTTTATTTGTATAACATATGTATGGGTAATTCCTCAGCATTGATCTTTACAAAGCTTTCTGTTACAACTTTTACCGGTATGTTACAACATACCGAAATTTGTGGGATATGGCCAAAGTGGTTATAAGTGACAATTTTATATCTCTAGATGCTTACTTGCATAAAATAGAGAAAGAAAACATCAACAAATTGGGCTTATTATTAAAAAAACTAGAAAAAGAACAAATTAAAAACCCTCAATTAAATACCAAATTGGAAATTCTAAAAATAAAAGGAGAAATTAATAAAATTGAAAATAAGAAAACCATTGAGTTAATAAATAAAACTAAGAGTTGGTTCTACGAAAAAACCAACAAAATAGATAAGCCTTTAGTTAATTTGATAAGAAAAAGGAAAGAGGAAAATCAAATTGTTAGATTATATTATAGATTGCCCAGGTTAACAGAAGAGGATATAAATTATTTAAATAGCCCCATATCAGAAAAAGAAATAGAACTAGCTATTAACCAACTCCCTAAGAAAAAATCTCCAGGGCCAGATGGATTTACATGTGAATTCTACCAAGCATTCAAAGAACAATTAATTCCAATACTACACAAACTATTTGAGAAAATAGGGACAGAAGGTATACTGCCAGAATCCTTCTATGAGACTGATATGGTGCTTTTAGCTAAACCAGGTAGGGTGAAAACAGAGAAAGAAAACTATAGACCAATTTCCCTAATGAATATTGATGCAAAAATTTTAAATAAGATATTAGCAATGAGATTACAGAAAGTCATCCCCAGGATAGTACACTATGACCAAGTAGGATTTATACCAGGGATGCAGGGCTGGTTCAATATTAGGAAAACTATCAGCATAATTAATTATATTAATAACCAAACTAACAAAAACCATATGATTATCTCCATAGATGCAGAAAAAGCCTTTGATAAAATCCAACACCCTTTCCTATTAAAAACACTAGAGAGTATAGGAATAAATGGGCTTTTCCTTAAAACGATCAGTAGCATCTATTTAAAACCATCAGCAAGCATCATATGTAATGGAGACAAACTAAAACCATTCCCAATGAGATCAGGAGTGAAATAAGGCTGCCCACTGTCACCATTACTATTTAATATTGTATTAGAAATGTTAGATTTGGCAGTAAGAGCAGAAAAAGAGATCAAAGGAATCAGAGTAGGTAATGAAGAAACCAAATTATCACTCTTTGCAGATGACATGATGGTATACTTAGAGAACCCTAGAGACTCAACTAAAAAACTACTAGAAGATGATGTCAGCATCTTGAGCCAATATCTGTTTGTCAGTTCCAGGGCCTCTCTATAGATATATTTGCTACTTGTACATGTAGTGCACTGAGTACTAGGGTGATGAATCCAAATTTGGTTGTTCTACAATGTTATGGCAAGTAATTTCTTAATTAAAAATGAAAATATTGTTGTTTGTTCCACAGATTTCCAACTCTACAGATTCCAAATGAAAATTTATTTTAAGAGTTGGCATGACTTTTTAAAATCATGGTTTTGGGAACAGACACTTAACACTTCCTAGCTCTTTGACCCTGGGCAAGTCACTTAACCCCAATTGCCTCAGCATAACAAAATAAATAAACAAATAAAATCATGTTTTTTTGTTTTGTTTTGTTTTGTTTTGTTTTTTAATCTCTATAGGTATGGAATGAATTGTCTTATTCAGTTTGAGGATTTTGCCAATACAAATGCATTCCGTCTTTTGGAGAAATATCGGAACAAATACTGTACATTCAATGATGACATTCAAGGTAATAAAATATTCTTCATTGTATTAAAGGTAACAACAGTTTGTTCCACTTAGCTTATATGAATTTTTTCAGACTGATATAACCCCCAAAAAATGCTTTGTGACAAGATAGTGCATCAATATTCAATAGAGGGAGAGTGAATAATTCAAGTCAGAGGCCATTTAATTCAATCCCTAGTAACACTTTTTCTTACTGTTTCTAGTGATTCAGACAAATAAAGAGCATCAAGTGTCAAGACTAGAAAAGACTTTAAAGATTATCTAGTCCATCTCCTTATTTCACAGATAGAAAACTAACACCAAGAGTCTTTGAAGGAAAAAAAAACAGCTTGTAAAAACCAGATTCTAAACAGGTTTGAAAATAATATTCAATCTCTGTTCAACCACCTTTGCAAATTCTATACTATTGTAACCACAGTTATCTTTCAGAGTTGTGTACCACATCCCCCCTGTTTTCCCAGCTTTACTATCCACAGCAGACTTGCCTATCTCATCTTTAACCTAGAAGGAGGCATCCCACTGGAGGTCTTACCACTTCCTCCTACTAGTTCTTGTTATTTATCTGATCTTCTTTGCCTAAAAAACACTCACTATTTCAATTAATTTCAGCACAACAAACATTAATCACTTGTTGTGTGCAAGGTACTGTGATAATCACTGAAGACACTAAGGCAAAAAGGAAAACATCCCATTCATCAAAAGAATTTACATTTCATTTCTATCATTTTGTGTGTCTTCCTAGCTCCTTTAGTAGGTAGTGACAACAAGCAATAGTTAAGAATAGATATATTTATGTATACATATGTAGATACAGTGTTCCCACTGTGTTCAGTGTTAACTGAAGTTCTATTATTATGGAAAGATTAGCATATAATGGGTGACAGAAGTAGGTAAAACCAAGAAGTATTATTGATAGAACCTAGAAGAGCCATGGATGAGAAAAACCTCTACAGAAGGGGGATGTGTGAGTCAACAAGAAGACAGAGTATCTTATGTACTGAAGTAAACCAAATGTGAGAATCAGCAGTAGGAATAGAGGATATATTCATTCAGTTCAGTTCAATTCAATGTATGCAAAGTATTGTGTGATTACAAAGGAGGCCATGGGGCTTCTAGTAAAATGGTAGAGTTCTAGGGTGCCCAAATATCATCTTATCAGAATTCAGAGATGGCTCCTTCAGCTAGGCAATATAATGAATCACTTTTAGACTCCTTCACCACTCAAGGAGTCCATGGGCAAACCCTTTGAATCCTCAAACCAACTCTAATCTGACAGAGAGAACAGTTTCAGGGCCTTGGATGCAGGGTTCACCCGGGCACCAATAATCCCAGCCAAACTACAAGGACAAGACCCTAGGCAAAATCTACCTATTCTTGAAACCCATTTTGGGATTCAAGGTCAGAAGTTATCCCTGAGTAGTCAGACACCCAGAGAGGAAGGAGCCCAGAATCTGTGACAAGAGGGGATCCCAAACGGAACCCCACCGACCCTTGAAGGAGGAGCCTAGTTTTGACCTAGTGTGCCACAGCCCTCCCTGCTCAGCAGTCTGAGGGTAATTCTGACTATTATGGGAAAATATCTTGGTTTGGGCGATACCCAGAAGTAAACTTCAGAGGTAGTCACCCCATAGGAAGTCCAGCAAAAACCTCAAGGAAAAAATGCCTGGGTGACAGAACACATGTTCTAGGAGTGCCTAGAGGAAAGGAAATGGGACACATAGAAAGAATAGGCAAGGGGTACTGCCCAGAAGGTCCATAAAAGTAGAACAGAGGGATAAAAACAGTGACTCAGCAGAAAATAACAAAACAACGCCCCTCAAAAGAAAAAGAATTGAAAAATAGAATACCGAAGTCAGAGACATAAACTAAGAATGTTGTGATTCTAAAACTTATAAGGAAAAAAATACCTTGTTTCATGAGATTGTAATGAAATTGCTTATTAGTATCAGAGAGGAAAATGGAAGTAGGAATCCATCAACCACCAAGCCCTCAAATGAAAACTCCCAGGAATATGAAAGGTAGAGTTCAGAACTTTCACATCAAAGAAGGAATATTCCAGCCAGCCAAAAAGAATGCGTTCAAATTCCAAACACAAGAAGGATTGTCTAAGACTCAGCAGCCACTACAGTAAGGAATGGAGAGCTTGGAATATTCAAAAAGGGCAAGAGATAAATGTTTACACTCCTGGATAACTCATCCAGAAAAACTGAGGATTATCCTACAGGCAGGGGAACGGGGAATGGATCTTTAATGGAATAGAGGATTTCCAAGCTAATGAAAACAACAGCACTTAACAGACATTAGTAAATAGAAATGTAAACACAAGAAAAAAGTACACATATTTATCTGAAAAGGAATGTGGCATCTATTGTTATATATTAATAGCAGATAAGAAAACGATTTTGTATAATCCTAAAATCTTTTAAGGGTCATAGAAAAAAAAGGGGGTTCTCGGGTGATTTTAATATATGATAATGATTGTAGGAAAAGGAAAAAAATACAAGGAGCACAAAAGGAGAGAGGAAGAAAAAAAGGAAAAAGAAATCATTATTGGATAATATAACCTCAATTTCATCTAATTCATAAATGAAGATTGAATAGAATTGTGTATACATAGCCGAACATTCCCATACACACAAATATCTAAATAGAAATTCACTAAACTCAAAAGGGAAATAAGGAGGAGAAAGGGACAAGAAAGGAAGAGAGGAGAGGGTCTAAGAAGGCAGGAAGAATAGGGAAGAGAATAACTATAAACTAAAACCTTTTGAATGTTGGGGAGAATAGCTTAAAGAAAGCATTTAAAAAAAAAAAAAGAAAAGAATAAAAAGCCAGAATCAGAGCTAGGATATGGAGAAGAGCTAAGAAACAGGCCTTTTAACTTAGATCAAAAATGTAAGGCAACTTTCCCCATTGTTGCTAACTTTTTTCTTACTTGTAAAGAAGGAATAGGAGATGGGGAAAAATAAAAGTAGACAGAATAGAAGAAAATACATAGTGATAATTGTGAATGTAAATGAAATGGACTGTTTAATAAAACTGAAAAAATATGGATTAGAGACCAGAATGGATTAGAAAGTAAAATCTGATAATTTGTCGCTTGTGAGAAACACATTGGAAACAAAAATTCATACAGAGTTAAAATGAGCTTGATCAACATTTATTATGCTTCAGCTAAACAAGTAATAATTATGAAATAAGGAGAGTAAAAACAAGAAAATTACATTATGATAAAAGGAACCATAAATTGTAACAAATAGATATAGATATATGCATGTGTGTATGTATATACACATATATAGATATAGATATAAATATAAATGCCCCTTAACTAGCATGTTTTTAAAAAATAGGAAAACCAGATTGTATAAAAAATGAAAAACTACCTATAGCAATTGAACAGGAAATAATTAAAAATATGATTAAGTCTATTGCCCATTTATATCCTAACAAATTACTAACTTAGAGAATAGATGTTTATGAAAATATAAAATAATGAAATTAACAACTTAAGAAAATAGATTAATAACCCAATGTCTGTGGAGGTATGAGCAACCCCTAAAGTAATTCCCAAAGAAAAAAGCTCTATAACCACATAGATTCACGAATGATTTCTAGTAAATGTTCAAAAAACAATTAATTCATATAATAAGTAATTCTTTTCAATAATAAATGAAGGATGGCAACCTTCTGGTCTTTTGTTGTTGTCATTGCTATATCTGAGTCTTCATGACCCCATTTGGCATTTTCTTGGTTGGATTGGAACCCAGAAAGATGAATCTTCCTGACTACAGGCCTGGCACTATTCTACCTAGCTTCCCATCCTTTCCTATGATACAAATATAATCATGATACCTAAACCAGGGAGAAAGAAAACAACAGACCAAAAATCCCTACTGAACACTGATGCAGAATTTTAAAATAAAATATTAGCAAGTAGGCTGCAACAGTAATTTGTAGGATTATATACTATGACCCAGTTGGATTTATAATGGAAATGCACAGTTAGTTTAACATAAGAAAATATATGAATATTATAAATAGTGAAAAAAAAAGAAATTGTAATAAGCATAGACAAAATAAAGCAGATTATCAAAATTACAAGATAAAATCTAAACCCCCACAAACCAGCATCCTTATATCCAACTAAGAAAAACCAGCAAGAAGAGCTAGAAAAAGATATCCCATTCAAAAAAATATATAGTTGTGAAACTTTTTTGTTTAGGCTGCAAGTCACTGAACCCTTCCATTCCTTTCTTGAACCATATATCTCACAATATTTTTTTACCATCTTCCACTTTTCACACCTTTACATTGAAATCAAATATCAAGGTATAAACTAATTTAATTTAAAGGGGGTTCTTTATGTGATTTCTTGACATTTTTAAACAAAAACTATTTTCATGGTAACCATATGGCAGAGGTTTGTCATGAGCCCTGCAATATGACATAACTAAATATCCCATGCAATAGTTATTTGTTCCTTTTGGATACACTATTAAAAAACAAACAAAAAAAAAAAAACAAAAACCTATGGATTCTTTTAAATTTGTCTTTCCAAGTAAAATATCTGAATGAGAAAGAACTAATAGTGTTAGAATGTAGGTTAAATGACAGGTTTTTTTACTTTATTTTTTCATGGATTTTTTTTTCTACTTTTCGTCTGTTTCACAACATGAGTTGCATGATTGCACATGTTTAATTTAGCTGAAATTGCTTACCATCTCAGGCAAGTGGGAGAGGGAAAAAGGAAAGGAGGAAAAATGTGGAACTCAAAAAAAATTTTAAGTAAATGTTAAAATTTGTCTATATATGTAAATGGGAAAAGTTAAACTGTTGTTTTTCCAAAAATCAAGGGAAAAAAAATATCTGAGCTATCCTTAAATTTAGCTGCATCTTTTCATCATCCGGCTATAGTCACCACAAGAATTTAGAATACCAACAGCTAAGTTAATTTTTGTATATGTTTTTAAAACTATAATTCTTAGTATATCTTGCTCCCTTTTCTGCCCCTTTGCCAAAGCCATTTCAGAATCAAAAGGGAACTATACAAGATTGAATGTCATTTCTGTTTTTCTTTGCTTCATGGGTTGCCATGGCCAAAGGATTCATCACTGAGTCATCAGCTATAATGAGTTTCCAAACTCAACTAAATTATGTCCTCAGAGGGCAGGAAAAAAATTCTGTTTCTGAGGCTCTTCTCAAAACTTTTCTACAATAATAGAACCTGCTACAACTCATGCTTTTCTGCCACAGCCAAGTACCCAGGATTATCCTCCATGCTATGATGAAGCATAAAATTAATGTGGAGAAAAATCATAGCATCTTAGAATGAAAATAGACCTTAGCAGTCATCCAGCTCATCCTTCCATTCAACTTAACTTTTTAAATTCTTAGTAAATTTTATTGATATCTCCTCTTACAGAATTTTTTTAAAGAATAAAGTATAGTAAAACTAATCAACACATCCCCCAAATATCTAACATTATATGCATTGTTCCACACTGTAGAGGAGTAGGGGAAAATGTTTTCTTCTATTTCTTTGGGGAGGCTTTTTTTATTTATAATAGCAAAATATAATTTAACTCATTTTCTAGTTGTAGTTCCTTCCATTTACATTGTTGTAGCCATTTTATTTGATTTTCTGGGTCTACTTTGTTTCTTAAAAAAATTTACTTCATTTTTCAATGAAGAATAATGTTGGATTATATGCCATCTAGGGGAGAGAATGGGGGCAAGATAGGGAGGAAAAAATATTTAGAGCACAAAGGTTTGCAAAGGTAAATGTTGAAAACCGTCTGCATGTGTTTTTAAAGTAAATGTATTTTCTTTATTTGCTTTTAAAAGTTATTGGTGTGGGGGCAGCTAGGTGGCGCAGTGGATATAGCACCAGCCCTGAAGTCAGGAGGAACTGAGTTCAAATGTGGTCTCAGACACATAACAGCTGTGTGACCCTGGGCAAGTCACTTAACCCCAATTGCCTCAGCAAAAAAAAAAAAAAGTTATTGGTATATAAATTATTTTCTTTACCCTGCTCACTATTCTTTGAATCAGTTCATACAAGTCTTATAAATTTCTCTGAAATGATGACCTTTATTATTTCTTATAGCACAGTAGGATTCTATTACATTTATATACCATCATTTGTTTATTTTTTAATTAATGGATATTGCTCTTAGTTTCCAGTTTTTTGCTAGCAAATTGCTTTCCCAAATGGTGGATGCAGTTCACAACTCCTTTTGTTCATAAATGTACCTATTTTTTTTCTGTAGCCTCTACCCTCCAGAATTTGCCATTTTCTTTCTTTCTTCCTTCCTTTCTTTCTATCTTTCTTTCTTTCTTTTTGTGTAAGCTTTCATATCTTATGTAGAATGAATCTTATTTCCCTTTTAATTCTAGCTATATTAGTTTTGTTTGTGCAAAAACTTGGATCATTTCTATCTTTTATCACTCTTCTATCTGGAAATCCTTACTCCTCTAATTTGTTGATGATGTTACCTTTTATGTATAAGTCACAAGCCCTTTTGCAGTTTATCTTGGCATACATTGTGAAATGTGAGTCTGCACCTAGTTTGTGTAAGATTGCTTTATACTTTTCTCAGAAATTTTTTGTAGAATATAGAATTCTTTATCTAACATTTTGGTTGTTTGGGATTATCAAACACAAAGCTACCATTCAATTTAACTTTTAAAAAAACTTATTTATAAGGAGATATCTTGTCTCATTTGTGACAATACAATTACTAGCTAGTGGTATAGTGCACAAACCACCAGGCTTGCAATCAGAAAACTTCAAAACAGGCCTTAGGCATTTACTAGCAGTGTGACTCTCGGCAAGTTACTTAACCCTGTTTTGCCTCTTTCTCTCTGTAAAATGAGATCAGATTGGGGAAGAAAATGGCAAACCACTTCAGTGTCTAAGAAAACTACATGGACAAGTCCTTGGATTATGAAGAGTTGGATACAAGGGAACAACTGAAGAACAAAAACACTAATTTACTGAAATATTTGCTGCATTTTAATTATGTAGATAGAAAAATTTTTCTAATCCAAGATAGGATTTATCCATATCCATTTTGATGAATTGCCTACTAACAATCTTTCATCTTACTTTGCTAAAAGATCCTCTCCTTTCCATTTTCCCCACTTCCACAAAATCTTTTTTTGTTTGTGTAATTTTGATGATTAAAGAAATCACCATGCAAATAACCATAATCTTACAGGACTCTTTCATCAAAAGTCCCCAGAATACTTGGAAATCTCCATGAAGAGGGTCTTAAGTCCCAGATCACAGCTCTGTCTCATTGACTAGCTGACATATATTGAGAGATGCCTAAATTCTGTGAACTATCTTTATCAGTCTCTTCAGCCTAACTAAAGCTTCATTCTTGAGGCAAATTCAGAATACCTGTATTCAACCACAACCTACCAAAGATAAATAATTGAATATACTGTCAGCCTCTGATATAATCCCTTTGCTTCCACATACCCTTATCATTTTAATAATACTATCTCATTGTAGACTTTTAAAGCCATTACTGATTTCTTCATGTTCATTAGCCTATAACACATATGGTCATAAGCCTCCTTCTGATCTCAGGAGATTGTCTTAGAAGGTAATTAACATTCAAGAGTAGTTTATTATATTCCCTACCCTCCTCCCCCCCCAATCAAGTGAAAACCCATTTTCCCTTCAAAAAATAATCAATACATAGTAGAAGTAGCAATTTTGAATGAGTCTTATTTGTTATAGTGTCTCATAATTTTATATACTTCTTGTTTGGGGAAAGAGTAACCCATCGTAATATAATTCACAAAGACCACTATTACTTCTGTTTTGCTGAGGAACAGTAAAAATAGAGCTGTATAAAAATTAGACTTGACCCAGATTTTTGGCTCAGTGATCTAGGAATTGTTTTAAGAGTAACCTAACAAATGAAATATAAAAGGCACCAACAGAAGCTGCTAAGTTTATTTCAAGCAGAAGCCATAAAGACATGAAGCCATGTAATTACGTTAAAAGCAGTGGAACTACTCTATGATCTGTTTAAATTAACATGACAAAATTGGGTTCTTATAAATGGTCACATGCTCAGTAAGCTAGAATTTCTTTAGAATAGTAAAGAAAATGATTAGATGTTATTCCAATTACATATGTGTGTGTATCACATTCAAATGATTCTTTGATTTCTTCAGTATGGACATTTCCTGCAGCATTCTGATTGTAACCCATACATACTTGCCAATACCTTTTAATTCTTATCCATATGTCCCCATAATTTTACCACAGGAAGTCAATCTAGCATGTGAAGGTTTCCTTACACTTTCATAAAATCATGAGAATATCCTTGGATTATCCTAGCTATCCCTCATTCTCACATAACTAATCCATTTTCTCTTTTGCTCATATGTTCCTTCTTAATTGCATCTTTGAAGCTGGTTCTTGTTCATGGTAGCTTATTTTTTAAGTATTGTGGTTAGCTCACACCAAACATGTCTTCTCCATTGCCCTTTGAGTGATACTATTTTTAATACTCCATGAGTTTTCCATAAATATCATCCATATAACAATACTGGTATAATATTAGCATTAAAAATATAGTGTTTGATTCTGGGAGAAGTTCTGGATCAATAAAGGATCATTTGTAGTTTTTCAAAGACAATCTATTCTGCTATTCTTTTTAATTGAGGCTCAACTCCTTATCCATTTGTGTGAGCTTCTGATTGACAAGCTTTATACTTTGCCATCCAACTGCATGCCATAAGCTAGGCAATAGACATTCTTTAACTATTTGGGTTTTCTTGTGTATCTGCTTAGACTGAATTCTTGAATGGTTTCAGCTATCTTCCAAGCTCTGAAATGTTCTGGGTCTTTCTTTCTTTTCTCTTTTTTTTTTAATTAAAGATTTTTTTATTTACAAAACATATACATGGGTAATTTTTCAACATTGACAAAGCCTTCTGTTCCAAATATTCCTCTCCTTCCCCTTATCCACTCCCCTAGATGGCAGATTGTCTAATACATGTTAAATATGTTAAAAATATATGTTAAATCCAATATATGTATACATATTTATATAGTTATCTTGATGAAGAATTGGATCTATTCTTAGCCAATCTGAGAGGTGTGTAGTGGTATCTGGATCTTTCTTTTAGCAAAATGTTAGCCACCAACGGGAACATCTTGATAGTCACATCGTATTGCATTCAGTGTTCATATGAATAGTGGTGAAGTCCTAAATGTCATCATTGTATGAGTAGAGAGGATGGGACAGTTTTGAGAAAATTTCAATATCACACAATTTTCCCTGCCGCTAAGGGGGAAATAATCAAACAAGATGTTCTTGTGCTACTCTGCTAAGGACACATCAGTAGCCAAGAAATAGGATATAAAGATGATAACAAGGAATTTCACCCATAGAATGGGGATAGGTAAGCATTTCAAGTGAATAATGAAATCACCTGTAGTCAAGATCAGGACCTGTATGTGTTTGGGGAAGGAAGAAAAAGGTTTGTGTGATTAGGCTTTAGATGGCAGCAAGGAAAACTGTTAATACCAATAATCATAAAATAGGAAAACAAAAAAAGAATTTTATAAATGCTAATTATAATAAGCTACAATAGCTTCTCAATTACTGTTATCTGTAAGCATATTCCTAGTATAATAAAGTATATGTATGTTGTCAAATTGTACATTTTTTTGGATTATATGACTAAACTATTATTATAATATTAGCTTTCAAAATTTCTGTAGTATACGTGCAAGTATAAAACTTTTTAAAATTGGAGGAAAGTATTCCCGATAACACATGACTGAACACCATTTTATAGATTCAGTTCTTTCTAAGGTCATTAGCAACCTTATTGTTGTAAATTCTGTGTCTTTATATTCTTATATTGTTAGTCCTCTTCATGTTTTTTAAACTAGATCATGCCCTTCTTCTTGAGACCCTTTCCTTTCCAGGCTTCTATGCAATTTTTTCCATCTAATCCTAGGACTTTAATTATCAAATTAGACATTGTAGTCTGTAGTAAACATGCTTAAAAATGAATTCACAATCATTTCCCTCAACATAACCCTTCCCATCTTTTTTATTTCTCTTAATCTACAACTATCCATAGGCCACCCAGACTTTTAATGAAGTCTTCTCTTTCCTTCTTTTTTAAGTTCCCTTATTTAGTCATTTGTCAAATTCTAATTGTTTCTGTTTCCATGATGGCTCTCCAGTTCACATAAAAAAAGCTTTTTTTAGTGAAACTGCAAAGTAGTCGGTATTTTTGTGGTTTCATGAGCATTCTCCCACAGATACACACATATAAATGCTTAGGATAACTTAGGATAACATCCATGATGCCTTGAACAATGAAAAAGAAAGTGTCTCAGTGCCTTAGACTGATTGACTCTGGATTAAAAAAGCCATCCAAATATATACCTCAAGTTATAATAACTACCCTATGTAATATACGCTGTGTTGCTTCAAATATAACCTTGAATTCCCCCTGAAACGGGAGTTCTTAACTTTCCTTGTGTCATAAACCCCTTTGGCAATTCTAGGAAGCCTACAGACTCCTCAGAATGTTTTTTAAAAGCATAAAATAAAATATTTAATATTGTAAAAGAAACCAATTATATTGAAATGAATTTTTTTTTCAAACAAAAATTTTTTAAACAATTTCAGAGATTACCCTATAGTATGTAACCTCTTAGGATTGAGAAATAGGGAAGCCATTATCCATTAGATTGTATATTGGAGAATATGTTTTAAACCTTCAAGCCTTCTCTTCTATTCATTTGTATTGTTTATCTATTTTCAAAGGTTGTTTTATCTTTTCAGAGTATTTTAAAAGTAATTTTAGATCATCATTTGAAAATATTGATCGAGAAAGGTTAGAGCCCAGAAACTTTGAAGGCCCTCTAAACCTTTGTGATTTTTTAATTCCAAATAACAAAGAATTTCAGCTTAGTAACTGGCAAATTACTGTTTGAATATTTTTCAATTACCCTGTTACAGGAACAGCATCTGTTGCAGTTGCGGGTCTCCTTGCAGCTCTGCGCATTACTAAGAACAACCTGTCTGATCACACAATTCTATTCCAAGGAGCTGGAGAGGTACTTCAGTAAAACTACTTTTATGTTATTTTAATTATTAATAGTCTGAGGTATTTGACAGATTTATAGTAAATTTTGGTATGTCTTTCCTCAAGAATACATAAGTGACATACCTACTTGTTTTCACAGGAAAAGCATCATTGCTACATTTAAATTTTATTCACACATTGGTTAAAAAAAGTTTCCACTCCTTGAATATGTATGAAAACCTTTAAAGAAACATATAGCTAAAATATTATAACATCCAAAATAGTTTTCTCAAATTAACTTTAAAATTCTAAAGAAAAAGAGGAGTCTAGAGTTTCCCAGTATATTCTTAATAATCATAGGCAATTGTTTGCAGGACATGGCCATTAAATCAAAATTATTCACTGTTTTGCTATCTTTTTATGTAATTTGAGCATCTAAGAAGGAAAAAATTGACTCCAGTAATTGTCTATCCGGACACAGAATTAACGTGTCAACTGAGTTTGAACTTCTAGTAGGCAAATTGCCCAAATAGGTTTAGAATTATCAAATATTAAATTGGTATGGGAATGGAGAAATGTTTTGTGGCTCATGTTGTGGTTTTGTTTTAAAACTGTTTTGGAATGAAAAGATGGATCCTGTTGGATAGAGAAGTGAATGTATTATTTGGGTGTTTAAAGCCATGTTTTTGCCTCTGTGGAACTTTTAAAGGACACTTATAATTTAAAAAAACAAAACTAAATGTGTTTTTATGGGTGCATGAAGCTAGACTTTTAATGGAAAATAAAGAACTTGCATACAGAATGTAAAAACTAAGATATACATTGGTTTACTTTGGGGAAGTCACTAATTTATTGCATATTAATGTTGAAGCATAAGAAAGGTCAAAGATGAAATGACTATTTGCTAAGGTTTAATTTCTTTACCACATCTTAAATGAATGTTTATATACAGAATTTCAGTTTGGTAAGTCTATTCTCTGGGTTTCTAAAGGACTGTGGTAAATGGAAAAGGTCAATTTGGGATAGTCAGAAACCACCAAAGAGTAGTTCATAGTGGAAAAACTTAAAAATTGTGCTGTTCTTTAATTTTGAGGGTTTTTTAAATGTCACAGATTTTATGATATTTCATAGAATTTACTAAATAGAAATAGAAAAGTTTGGTTCTTGTTTTATTGAAAATTGCATCCTGAACTCATCCAATTTAAGAAAGCAGATAAGTCAACTTTGGGAACATAGTTATTTTATCAGTGAGTTCTCTTATATTTCTACCTAATTTTGTTGGTTTGCAGTGAAGTGATCATAACCTACTTCTAACTATCTTTGTCCACATCAAGGTGTCTAACCTTAATAATTAGGACATGTAATTTCATGGTCCTGTTAGCACTGTGTAAGATTTTATCAGCTTTAGTTGAACATTTTCTTTCAATCCAGTCTTGATTAAATTGTGAGAAATACTAAGCTTAGTAAAATTAGTGAATCACTATTACATTTTGTTTTGTAGAGCTAAAACTGTTAGAAAACATGATATTAATTTATAAAGAGGAAGACCAAATACAGCATTTTTTTGGATTATTCAAAAAGGGAAAAATGAATTTTCACCCCATATTGAGGAGTAAAAATATCTAACTTGTTAATTGAATCTTTTTTCTATGCACATTTAATTTTTAAGACAGAATATTATAAACTATAACTTTCAATAAAATTCTACAAAGTAAAAGCTTTAAAAATCTTTTTGTTTTTATAGTCTTTGTTTATTATAACTCTTCCTTAGGCTGCCCTGGGGATAGCAAACCTTATTATTATGGCTATGGAAAAAGAAGGGGTATCCAAGGAGAATGCCATTGAAAAAATATGGTTGGTTGACTCAAAAGGCTTAATAGTTAAGGTAAGTCATTATTTCTATTAACTGTAATAAAAATATATTAACCAAATTGGCTGATGTTTTTAAAAAAAAAAAAAAAAGGAAGAAAAAAAATGAGGTTTTTTTTTTTCTCTGCAGTCATACAAAACATATTTCCACATTGGTTATGTTGTAGAAGAAAACAGATCTCTCTCCCCCACCCCCAAAAAAAAAGAAAAGAAAAGAAAAATAAAGTTTTCGAAAGTATTCTTCAGTTTGCATTCAGATTCCATCAATTCTTTCTCTGGAAATGGACAGCATTTTTAATGAGTTCTTCAGAATTATCTTGAATCATTGTTTTGCTGAAAATGCAACTTTGCTATTACTGGATATACTAGTCTTGTGGTTCTGCTCATTTCACTTTTCATTAGTTCATATAAGTTTTTCTATGTTTTTCTAAGTTTCTAGGAAAACATCCTGCTCATTTCATATAAAAGTTCAGTAGTATTCCGTCATAATCACATACCATATCTTAGTCAGACATTTGCCAATTTATGGGCTCACCTTTTTCAATTCTTTACCATCACTAGTTTTGTACATATTAGTCCTTTTCATTTTTTTTTTTTAAATTTCTTTGAGATACAGGCTTAATAGTGGTACTGCTATGTCAAAAGATATGTTTGGTTTTATAGCCCTTTGGGCATAGTTCCAAATTACCCTATAAAATGGTTCAATCAGTTTATAACTCCACCAACAATGCATTAGTATCTCAACTTCCTCATACTCTCTTCAACTCTTGTCATTTTCTTTCTTTCTTTTTTTTTTTTTTTTTTTTTTAATCACATTAGCCTATCTGGTTGTTGAGGGGTAATCCTTCAGAGTTGTTATAATTTGCATTTCAGTGATCAGTTGTGATTTATTAATTTTTTATATGGCTATAGATAGCTTTGATTACTTTGTCTGAAAACTGCCCTATGATATTCCTGGGCTTTTTGATTTTAGGTCTCTTTCAGAAGGTGATGACTGGATTATTTCAATTTCTGTTTTACCCTTTGGCTCTAGGATATCAAAGCAGTTTTCCTTGGTACATTGAAAGATGATCTCTGGGTTCCTTTTTTTGATCTTGGCTTTCAGTTCCAATAATTCTTAAATCTCTTCTGAATCTATTTCCCAGATCCATTGTTTGTCTAATGAGATATTTTACATTTTCTTCCATTTTTAATCTTATTTTATTCTTCTTGATATTTAATGGAGTCATTGACTTTTACTTGTATAATTCTGTTTTTGTTTGTAGTTGTTGCTGTGATGCAATCAGGTTTAAGTGGCTTACCCAGGGTCACACAGCTAGTAAAGGTCAAGTGTGTGAGGTTGAATTTGAACTCAAGTGCTCCTGATTCCAAGACTAGTAGTATCCTATCTACTGTGCCACCTAGCTGCCTTTTCCAGCTCTAATCTTTTTTAATTTTTTTTTTTTTTTTTTTTTTTGGCTTTTTGCTGAGGCAATTGGGGTTAAGTGACTTGCCCAGGGTCACACAGCTAGGGAATGTTAAGTGTCTGAGACCAGATTTGAACTCAGGTCCTCCTGACTTCAGGGCTGGTGCTCTATCCACTGCGCCACCTAGCTCCCCCTTGTCCTTTATTTTCTAAGAGGACTAATCTTTACAGAATTATTTTCTTCATTGAGCTTTCGTATCTCCTTTTCCATTTGGTCAGTTTTGCATTTTAAAGAGTTATTTTCTTCAGCCAATTTTGCTTTTTAAGGTATTCCCTTCATTGAATTTTTTGTGCCTCAAATACTTGGGAATCAGCCTGTGGGTGATTTATTTATCTTACTAGATGTGAAGTCTTCTGGCCAAGTTTTTAGCCTTTTTATCAGTTTCAGGATTCAAGAGATGATAGCAGTGATACTATAATTAATAGAATAGATTGTGAAAAATAATATTTTTCCTGACATTCAACACTAACCTTTCTTCTTGTACTTTTTTCTTTTGCACTGTGACATGGAACTTCCACAGATGATCATTTCCTAGAGAATACCATTTAATTTTGAAATTAATTTTCTGATGTGTATCTCATTGCATGTAGGTAGGAGGAAACACAAATATGCTAGTGATATTTCAAATGCATAATTTGTCTGCCATCATATCTTCTGTAGTCAGAAGAAGACAGAACAATTTGAGAGAAGTCTGCCTGTTTGGATTATTATGTATCTGTTACCATTTTCAGAAGAGAGGTTCAAACACATTAATGAGTTAGTAAATGTTTGTTGAATTATTGAAAGTATCAGTGAAATTTGTCTTTGCACGTGGATTGTTTTAATGATTTTCTTCTGTTGCTCTAGATATATTGGTAGTTTGTAACAAATTTGTGATATATCTTAAAAACTTGCAAAGAAATTCTAATACAGGCTTGTGAGTAGAATAAGCCACTTTTTCTTGTGGTTATATGTATAACAGTGGAGATTATTATTCCCAAGTTGGCTTGCCTTTAATTTACTTCTCAAGAGTAATTTAGAATGTTCACTTTACCTATACTGGATCAAGAGCATCTTCATCAACAACTACACATTTAATGAGAGTTTTATTTGGATACTCATAGGGATATGAAGGATTCCAAGCCACAGCCATTTTCTTCTGCCTTCTACACCCACGATGGAGAATATGAATTTTTAGGAAACAGTAACAAGCCAAAGCTGTCATAATTTCATTTCAGAATTCCAGGGGCTGAAAATCATTACTTTCATAGCTGCTTCATGGTTCCCACAGGGAAATGTCCATCTCATCAAACCACAAACTCATTTGGCATTTCCAGAAGTTTGAACCCCATAGGAGAACATTGATGGAGAGCCAGAGTGACCATGAATTGCAAATTCCATCCTTCTGTAAAAATGGCCCAGAATCACTTCTATATAAATCAGTTTTAGAGGAATTGTATTATTCTAGTGAGTAGGTCAAATAACTAAAGACTGGAAATATCATATGGTCTGTGTTTTCAGAACTTTCCTTTCTGAAGTTTGTTCTTAGCCCTTTTGTAAAACAGCTAAGTTAACATTAGGGGTATGATAAGTATCATATAAAATGTAAAATCATACTTTTCATAAAATCATTTTAGGAAAAAAGAAAACAGAAGCCAAAGGTAAAGACAATTTTCAAATGAGAAAGATCAACCATATTGAATTTCCTTCCTAATTCTGTAACTAATGGAATAATTTTTGAATCTGTTTTCTCATTTGTAAATGTCATCTACATAAATTACTATAAGACTTCAACTAATATTGCTCTCCTAAATAATTTTAGGTCTTTATATTTGTGATTAAAATATTTAAATAAAAGAGATTCCATGAATGCACATATTCTATTTTTTCCTTTTCTTTCTCTTGATTTGAGGTCACTGTGTTAGTGTATAATGTTGTATGATAAGTCAGAATTTTTGAAAAGTATTATTTGATTTCTTTTATGTTTCAATAAATTAGAGTCCCATCTTTTTTAATTATTTGAAACAGTTGTCTCCAACATTTGATTCAAGATGACTTGAAACCATATCTTTGGTGAAAAGCTCAAAATGATACTTTAGCACACAAACACCATTTCACATTTAAGGTATTGATTGTTGTAAAATTGATAAAAGTACTCAATCTTCCATAAAACTGAAAGAGTTAACTCTGTAACAAGTGCCATATTTACTTTTCAGAATAGATACAATCCCTAAGATCCATGCTTAACATCAAATGGCAAGAAAAGATTGCTAAAAATGAGTTCCTAGAAAGATATGATTCCTCCTTTCTCTTACTTTCTATATTTGTTTATATTTTCTTTTGCCCCTTTCTGTCATTTAATAGCAGTTTTTTAAATGAATACTACTTCTTGACATTTATCATTGTTGATTTTGTCCTGTCATTTTGTTATTTAAACTGTCATAGTTCATTACTTGGGGAAATGGTGAAAAATTTGAGTGATTATTTAATATTTAAAAAATCAAGCATAGATTTCCTTCCAAACAACTGTAAAATAATACCTCAAATCGAATTATAGAGTGGCATAGAACACAAAAGAGCAGGATAAGAGTTTTTCCAGCTTAATACAACTTAAATCAGCAGGAGAGGGCTGTGGCTCTGGGGTGAGGGCTGGCCTGGAGCCCACATGAGAATAATGCTAGCTGGGGGCCTTGGAGCAGCAATAGCTTCAGGAGTTCTTACTTTCAGTAGATAGGAAAGAGATCTGGCAGTTGGTCAGGAAGAGCAAGTAGTAGTATAAAAAATGAAAAGGGTAAATGTACCACTAATGAAGATAAAATTAAAGTAATTCCTTTTATGACACAAATATAGATTTGATAGCTAAACTAGGGAAAGCAAGAACAGATGCCAATTTTCCTAAATAATATTAATGCAAAATTTTTAAAATGAATAATAAAAATTTTAAATTTAGAAAATGCTACCAAATACATTACAGCAATATATCCCAAAGATTATATACTATGGCCAGGTGTGATTTATACCCAGAATACCAGACTGGTTCAATATTAAAGAAATTATCAGCATAATTCATCACATTAATAATAATGATAACAAAAATCATAAGATTACCCCATTATTCACAGAAAAATTCTTTGACGCTACAATACCCATTCCTATTAAATGCTAAAAAGCAGAGGAATCAGTGGAGCCTTTCTTAAAATAATAAGTTGAATCTATCTAAATCCAAGAATAAGCATTATCTGTCACTGAAATAAGGTAGAAGTTTTCTAGTTAGATCATAGCTGAAGCAGGGATATCTATTATCACCAATATTATTCATTATTATATTAGGAATGCTAGCTCTAGCATTAAGATGAAAAAAAGAAATTGAAAAAACAAATATGCAACACAGAAGTAAAACTCACTCTTTGAAGATTATATGATAGCATACTTAGAGAATCCTAGGAAATCATCTAACACACTAGTTGTACCAATTAACAACTTTGCAAGATATAAGATAATAAACCCAGTAAGTCAGCAGGAAGACTTAAAATTCCATTTAAAATAACTGCAAACAATTTAAAATACTTGGAAGTATATCTGCCATGACAAACCCAAGGACTATGTGACCACTTAGAAAATACTTCACACAAATAAACACATCTAAATAAGAAAAATATTAATTGCTTATGGGTAGACTAGTCTGCTCTAATAAAAATGATAAATATTTACTTCGTACCATCCCAGTCAAACTACCAAAGAATTACTTTAGAGATTTAAAAAAAAAAATTCATCTGGAAAAAACAAAAGATCAAGAATATATCAAGAGGAAGAAATGTGAAGGAAGGTGTCCTAGAAGTACCAGATTTCAAGCCATGTTGTGAAGCAGCAAGATGGCTAAGAAATAGAACCATGGACCAGTGGAATAGATTATATACAATATGTAGAAATAGAGAACCATAGTATTCTAGTATTTGATAAACTCCAAAATCCAAGTTGTGGGGGAAGAACTCAAATGACAAAAATTTGCTGAGAAAACTGTAAAGCATTTCAGCAGAAATCAGCCATAGACCAAGATATCACACCATATACCAAAATAAAGTCAAAATGGGTACCTGACATAACTCAGATATAAAGTATACATGACATGATTTAAACATAAAGGATGATACTATAAGCAAATTAAGGGTGCATGGAAATTTTTTCTATCAAATTTATGGATAAGAGAATACAATGAATCTTCAAGACATAGAAAGGATCACAAGAAGTTAAATGAATAATTTTGATTAATGAATTTTAAAAAGTTTTGCACAAAGTGAAAGCAGTACAGCTTAAATTAGCAGAAAAGTGGGAAGAAATCGTTTACAAAAAGTTTCTCTGATAAATTCCTCATCTCTCAAATATAAAGGGTATTGAGCCACGTTTATAAAAATAAGAATATTCTCCAATTGATATTCAATTGGAGGTTGTTCAAATGATATGAACAATTTTCAGAATTTATCTAGTCACATGAAATAGTGCTCTAAATTACTACTGATTAGAGAAATGCATATTGAATAAAGGGCTATCAAACTCTGCATGCCCTTTGACCCAACAGTATCACTGCTTTGTATTCCAAAGAGATTAAAAGAAAGATAAAAGGACCTGTTTGTACAAAAATAGTTATAGCAACTATTTTTTTGGTAGCAAAAAATTGGAAATAAAGGGATACCCATTAATTTGGTAATGGCTAAACAAGCTGTGATCTTTGATTGTGATGGAATACTATTAATAGCTTTAAGAAATGGCAAGGGCAATGATATCAGAAAAACCCAGGAAGACCTGTAGGAACTGATGCAAAGTGAAAGGAGAACATTGTACATGATAAGAGCAGCATACAAAATAAGATTAGCTATTCTGATCAAGACAATAATCCAGGACAGTTCCAAAGGGCTCATGATAAAAAAAAATGCTGTTCCCCTTCAGAGAACAAGTTGATGAACTGAAAGCAGATTCAAACATACTTTTTTTCATGTTTGTGATTTGGGGTTTTTTTTTTGTTTGTTTTGTTTTGTTTTTTGCCACATGTCTTACATGAAAATATGTTTTGCAATATTTTACATGGGTAATTGGTGTCACCTTATGTGCCTTTTCAATGGGGACAAAAAGAATTCAGAACTCAAAGAAAAATGACTTTTAGGAGCTGCTAGGTAGTGCAGTGGATAAAGCACTACCCCTGGAATCTGGCAGACCTGAATTCAAATTGGCCTCAGACTTTACTAATTGTGTGACCCTGAGCAAGTTATTTAATTTGATTATCTCCTCCCTTTACCACCCCCCCCAAAAAAAGTAAACCAAATAGTGAAGAAAAAGAAAATTCAAATGTAAGCTTTATTTATGAATTGTATAGATTACAATGATGTTACTTTAATTCATGTCTATTTTAGCAGATTTATCATGTCTTTTTTATTTGTTTTATTTAGGGACGTGCTTTTTTAACACGTGAAAAAGAGAAATTTGTCCACGAACATGATGAAATGAACAACCTTGAAGAGATTGTCCGAGAAATAAAGCCAACTGTCCTCATAGGTAACACCACTTTTTTTTCCCCATTTTTTAATTTCAGCTTATACTGTCTATTGTTTTTACAATTTATTAGAGAAACATATTGTTATATTTAACCTGAGCTCAAGAGAAGTTTACTTAATGGAATTCTGAACTTATAGAATTAAAAAATCAAGTTATAAATGCATTTTAAGGAATAGTATCTTAAGAAATTACCAAATTTGGCATTCACATATTACCATCTTCTACAAGTACTAGGTGTCTCAGATAGCTTTAGCAGCCTATTAGTATGACAGTCCACCTAGACTGTAAGCTCTTTGACACAAAGAATTGTAATTTTTACTTATACCTAGTTAGTGTTAGTACCTGGAGTAAGATGTAGGACTTACTATTCCCTTATTTTTCTCAGTGTCTTCCATAATTCACCCATAAGTAAGAAGGAAGTGTGTTGTTGTCTCAGTCCTACTGGGACAATTAGCATAAAACTTTAAAATGTCCATTGCTGAATGAATGTGTAAAGAGCTAAAAATAAGAACTATTTATACTTATGAACTTCTCTTTTATCACAGTAGGTTAAAACAAAAGACTCATGTTTTAGCTAAGCCAACTCTAGAAAATTATAACAAAACATCTTGTTGCTTTTCTAGATACTCCTTTGGGTATGGATGAAATATTCACATTCCTTTTCACTGTGTCTTGCACAGGCGTTGCTGCCGTTGGTGGTGCTTTCACAGAACAGATTCTCAAGGACATGGCTTCCTTCAATGAGCGACCCATCATTTTTGCTCTAAGTAACCCAACAAGCAAAGCAGAATGTTCTGCAGAGCAGTGCTACCGAGTGACAGAGGTAAAGAAGGAGGGAGACTGGTATTTTGAAAAATGAATTTGGTTAGTCCCAAGAATTTTAGAATAGTTAATAAGTCCTGGGGAAAGATAATAAGGAAAGGACAAAAGATACTTTTCTAAGTATTGAAAAAATTGATTGCCTGAGATGGCAATAAAACTACTTGCTTTTCTAATCTGTTGTTTGGAGCAATAAGATATTTATTCTGACATTGAATACTTTTTGTAAAATTCAGTGGTATTTGATTTTCCTAATTTCATTTCACTGACTCTAATGTGATAAACTCATAAATCAGGAACTTCATAGAGAAAAAAAAGAGCCTATTCCCAGTTGCTTATTGAAGTATTTTGATGCCTTTTACCAGCTGTTCCCAAATACTGAAATATACAATACAAAACCATAATTTTATTTTTGCTCTGCTAAAAGATCTCCTCCCAGGTTCAGATTTTGATGCCAAGGGTGGAACTTTGGACAGCTAGTCTTCCATTTAGCCAGCCTGTATACATGAGACTCTAAATCCTTGATTGCTCCACTGCCTCATAGAATTAAAATAACGTTCATTGCAAGGGACACTTGATATTTTTTTCTTCAAAATTCTTAAATGAAAACACCTAGGAAATTTATTATTAAAGAGTAAGAAATTTTTAAAAATAGTCTTTTATAGAATTGCATAAAATTTTACATTTTTAATAATAAACAACTATCAAGATGAGTCCAGAAGAGTTAGTCTATGCTCCAAAGAATGGTAGCAGACTGGGGATGGGATTAGGGATGGCTTGTCAGCCTGTTGTCCTCAGCCTAATCCTTACTCTCTGTTGCTTTTGGTTTAAATTACAAATGACACTTCAAGTTCAAACTTTTCCTTTTCATTGGCTCATCCCTAAAATGTTCTCCTTCCTTATCTCTGTCCACTTTCTGTCTCTCTCCTACTTCTGGTGGCTTCTCTTTCAGATTACCTTCTTTCTACTCTGTAAATAACTTGTCTCCTAATTACAATGTGGGCCACTAGAGGGTAGAAAATGTTTTTGCTTTTCTTCATATCTCCAGCACTTAGCACAATTCCTGGCATATATTATTTAATAAATAATTGTTTGTTGACTAACTGAAAAATAATGTATAAGTAAATTATTAAAGTCATAGAAATGTAAATAAACCAAACCAAGTCTTCTTCCATTTTAACAGTGCTTATAACAGGGACAGGATGGGGTAGGTGGGTAAGAGGAGAATGGCTAACCAGATGAAGAAATTTTCATGATCCCTCTGATTCTCAAGTTTCCTTTGAAACCATTATTCTTGAATATTGGTGGTTTTGAAATCTATACACAAAGTTATCATATTCAACTTTCTCCATAGATCTATCATACCTAACTCTTCTAACAATTGGTTTATCTCCCTAGTTTCTTTCTTGTTTATTTTGTAGTTTGATTTATCTAATTCTGAGAGAGCAAGGTTGAGATCCCCCACTAGTATCGTTTGGCTGTCTATTTCTTCTTGCATCTCTCTTAATTTCTCCCCTAGGAATTTGTGTGCTATTGCACTTGGTGCGTATATATTTAGTATAGATATTGCTACATTATCTATGGTACCCTTTAATAAAATATAGTTTCCTTCCTTATCTCTTTTGATTAGATCTATCTTGGCTTTTACTTGATCTGAGATAAGGATTGCTACCCCTGCTTTTTTTTGTTCACCTGAAGCATAATAGGTTCTGCTCCAGCCTTTTACCTTCATCCTATATGTGTCACTATGTTTTAGATGTGTTTCTTGTAGACAACATATTGTGGGATTCTGGTTTTTAATCCAGTCTGATATCTGCTTCCGCTTTATGGGAGAGTTCATCTGATTCACATTCACATTCACAGTTAGAATAACTAATTCTTTATTTCCTGCCATCTTATTTACCCAAGTTATGTTTTCCCCTTTCTCCCTTCCCCCCTCCTCAGTACTTTGCTTTTGATGACCCCCTCCCCCAAACAATCCACCACCCTTTAGATCCCTTTTTATACTCCTTTCCCCTGATTCTTCTATTTTCCCTTCTATTAGTTTATCCCTTTCTTTTCCTCCTTTCCCTCCCACTTCCCTCTAGCAACAGACAAGTTTCTATATGAAATCAAATGTCTGATATACACTTTTAGAGCCCAACCTGATGAGAGTAAGATTTACACAATGCTCATCTCCCTCCCCTCTTTCTCTCAATTATATTAGGTTTTCTTTGCCTCTTCAAGTGATTTTACCTTGTTTTTATCTCCTTTTTTTTAGATCTTATTTTACCACTTTTTCCCTCTTTTCCTCAGTATGACCACCTTTCCCCCTCTAGTTCTCTTTTTCATATTATCAAAGTAATATCTAGCTAATTATACCCCCAAACTTTAAGTATCCCCCTAGTAAAAATAAAGTTCTCAAGAGTCCTTTCCTTTTTACCTTTTTATGGATCTCTTGAGTTCTGTGTTTGGATGTCGAATTTTTTGTTCAGATATGGTCTTTTCATTAGAAATTGGAGAATATATCATTGAATGACCATCTTCTTCCCTGGAGGATAATGCTCATTCTAGCTGGATAGGTTATTCTTGGCTGTATTTCAAGTTCCTTTGCCTTTTGGAATAACTGGTTAGAAAAGTTAGGTATGACAGATCTCTGGAGGAAATTGAATGGTGATACAAGGGAGTATACTTTTTTCTCAGCAGTCCATAGAACTTATACAAAAATTGACCATGTGTTAGGGCATAAAAACCTCAAAATCAAATGCAGAAAGGCAGAAATAGTAAATGCATCCTTTTCAGATCATGATGCAATAAAAATCACATGTAATATAAGGCCAGGAGAAAATAAACCAAAAGTTAATTGGAAATTAAATAATCTAATCCCGAAGAATGAATGGGTGAAAGAGCAAATCATAGACACAATCAATAATTTCATCCAGGAGAATGACAATAAGGAGATAACATACCAAAATTTGTGGGATACGGCCAAAGCGGTTATAAGGGGCAATTTTATATCTCTAGATGCTTACTTGCATAAAATAGAGAAAGAAAACATCAACAAATTGGGCTTATTATTAAAAAAACTAGAAAAAGAACAAATTAAAAACCCTCAATTAAATACCAAATTGGAAATTCTAAAAATAAAAGGAGAAATTAATAAAATTGAAAATAAGAAAACTATTGAGTTAATAAATAAAACTAAGAGTTGGTTCTACGAAAAAACCAACAAAATATATAAGCCTTTAGTTAATTTGATAAGAAAAAGGAAAGAGGAAAATCAAATTGTTAGATTATATTATAGATTGCCCAGGTTAACAGAAGAGGATATAAATTATTTAAATAGCCCCATATTAGAAAAAGAAATAGAACTAGCTATTAACCAACTCCCTAAGAAAAAATCTCCAGGGCCAGATGGGTTTACGTGTGAATTCTACCAAACATTCAAAGAACAATTAATTCCAATACTACACAAACTATTTGAGAAAATAGGGACAGAAGGTATACTGCCAAAATCCTTCTATGATACAGATATGGTGCTGATAGCTAAACCAGGTAGGGTGAAAACAGAAAAAGAAAACTATAGACCCGTTTCCCTAATGAATATTGATGCAAACATTTTAAATAAGATTTTAGCAACGAGATTGCAGAAAGTTATCTCCAGGATAATACATCTTGACCAAGTAGGATTTATACCAGGAATGCAGGGCTGGTTCAATATCAGGAAAACTATCAGCATAATCAATTATATTAATAACCAAACTAACAAAAACCATATGATTATCTCCATAGATGCAGAAAAAGCATTCGATAAAATCCAACACCCATTCCTATTAAAAACACTAGAGAGAAGGGGCAGCTAAGTGGCGCAGTGGATAGAGCACCAGCCCTTTAGTCAGGAGGACCTGAGTTCAAATCTGGTCTCAGACACTTAACATTCCCTAGCTGTGTGACCCTG
>JAJPUD010005279.1:957-111184 GCA_023553655.1 Myrmecobius fasciatus
TTTTTTTTTTTTTTTTTTTTTTTTTTTTAAGACAGCATGGATATCTCTTTAAGGTAGGGGAAAAAAAACGGCGGCTGAAACGCCGGCTGAAGATTTTGCCCTGGGGCGCTTCGGAGAATTAATTTAAGTTGCTGGGCCAGTGGGGGCTAGGACTAAGTCCGAATTACTCCTTAAACAAGGCAAGTTTGCCAGAACACCTGCCCCCAATCAGGGCAGAGTGTCCCGAGTGCCTCAGATAAACTCCAGGTGTTTGGAATTTGGAGTTTGGAGTTTTTTGCCAGGATAAGCTGAGCTGAGCTGAGTCCCACCCTCACTTCCAGCCTACACCAGAGTTC
This sequence comes from Myrmecobius fasciatus, assembly GCA_023553655.1. NCBI lineage: Eukaryota > Metazoa > Chordata > Mammalia > Dasyuromorphia > Myrmecobiidae > Myrmecobius > Myrmecobius fasciatus. The sequence goes on from JAJPUD010005279.1 coordinate 1,293, forward strand.
TCTGACACCGGAGTCCTCTGTTTATCCCTCTGTCCGAGCTAGACAAACCTGATGTGAAGTTTTTCAGAGATATCTGCAAGCAGTATCCAAATATTTCCTGATTCGTTGACTTGAAGATCAGTTCAGAGGCTTATTTTAATGTTGATTTGAGAGAAGTTCGGAGGAGGACGCAGAGAGTCACCTTTTCACTCCACCATCTTGGCTCCGCCCCCTTTTTCTATATCTTTTGAGATAATCTTATGATTTCTGTTAGTTTGGTTATTGATATAGTTGATTATGCTAATAGATTTCCTAATATTGAACCAGTTCTGTATTCCTGGTATAAATCCTACTTGGTAATAGTATATTACCCTGGGAATGACTTTCTGTAATCTTGTTGCTAATATTTTATTTAAGATTTTTGTATCAATATTCATTAGGGAAATTGGGCTATAATTTTCTTTCCCTGTTTTCACCCTACCTGGTTTAAGTATCAGAACCATATCTGTGTCATAAAAGGAATTTGGTAGGATGCCTTCTTTCCCTATTTTTAGATAGTTCATATAGTACTGGAATTAATTGTTCTTTGAATGTTTGGCAGAATTCACATGCAAATTAACCTAGCCTAGTATATTTTTCTTAGGGAGTTGATTAACAGCTTTTTCTAAAATGGGAATATTTAAATAATATATTTCCTCTTCTGTTAACCTGGACAATCTATATTTTATAGATATTCCTGCATTTCATTTAAATTATCAAACTTATTGGCATATAGTTGGGAAAAATAACTCCTAGTTATTGCTCTAATTTCCTCTTCATTGGTGGAAAGTTCTATCTTTTGATTTTTGAGCCTATCAGTTTGATTTTCTTCTCTCCTTTTTCTATCAAATTAACTCAAGGTTTATCTACTTTGTTGGTTCTTTTCATAAAACCAACTCTTTATTTTATTTATTCATTCAATAGTTTTCTTATTTTCAATTTTATTAATCTCCCCTTTTATTTTCAGAATTTCAAATTTGGTATTTGATTGGCAGTTTTAAATTTGTTCTTTTTCTAGCTTTTTTAGTTATAAGTCCAATTCATTGAGTTTCTCTTTCTCTATTTTATGCAAGTAATCATCTAGAGATATAAAATTTCTCCTTATAACCACTTTGGCTGCATCCCACAAATTTTGATATGTTGTCTCATTATTGTTTTTCTCTTGGATAAAGGTGTTGATTGTGTCTATGATTTGTTGTTTCACCCATTCATTCTTTAGAATTAGATTATTGAATTTCCAATTAATTTCTGGTCTATTTTCTTCTGGCCTTATGTTGTATGTGATTTTTATTACATCATAATCTGAAATAAATGCATGTTATTATTTCTGCCTTTCTGCATTTAATTTTGAGGTTTTTATGCCCCAATATATGGTCAATTTTTGCATAGGTTCCATGAACCACTGAGAAAAAAGCAAACTCCTTTCTGTCTCTATTCAATTTTTGCTAAAGAGCTATGCTACTTAACTTTTCTAACATTTTGTTTACCTCCCTAACTTCTTTCTTATTTATTTTGTGGTTCAAGTTATGTAGTTCTGAGAGAGCAAGGTTGAGATCCCCCACTAGTTGAGTTTTGCTGCTATTTCTTCTTGCATCTCTCAACTTATCTTCTAGGAATTTGAATGTTATACCACTTGGTGCAGATATGTTTAGTATTGATATTGCTTCATTATTGATGGTAAGCTTTAGTAAAATGTACTTTCCTTCCTTATCTCTTTTAATTAGATCTATCTTTGCTTTTGCTTGATCTGAGATCAGGATTGCTACTCCTGTGTTTTTTCTTCAGCTGAAGAATAATAGATTCTCCTCCAGCCCTCCACTTTCACTCTGTATGTATCACTATGCTTGACATGTGCTTCTTGTAAGCAACATATTGTAGGATTCTGGCTTTTAATCCAGTCTGCTACCCGCTTCCATTTTACAGGAGAGTTCATCCTATTCACATTCACAGTTGAAATAACTAATTCTGTATTTCCTTCCATCTTATTTACCCTAAGTTATGCTTTTCTCTTTCCATTCCCCTTCCCTCCTCCTCCTCAATATTTTGCTTTTGATGACCACCTCCTTCAAACAGCTCTCCCCCCTTTTTACACCTTTCCCCTAATACTTCTGTTTTCCCTTCTATTAGTCTTTCCCCTTTCTTTTCCCATTTTCCCTCCAACTTCCTGATAAATGAGATAAATTTTTCTGTCAAATTAAATATGTCTGATATTCTCTCTTTGAATCTTTGATGAGAGTATGATTTACACAATGCTCATCTCCCTCCCTTCTTTCCCTCAATTATAATAGGTTTTCTTTGCCTTTTTGTGAGATGTAGTTTTCCCTTATTTTACCTCCATTTTCCTCTTTTTTCCTCATACGATCCCCTTTCCACCTCTACTTTTTTTTATATTATCTTAATAAAGTCAAATTATACCAGCATTCTCTAAGTATACACTGAACAGAAATATAGTTCTCCAGTTCTTTCCTTTTTACCTTTTTTATGTTTCTCTTGAGTTCTGTGTTTGGAGATCACATTTTTTTGTTTAATTCTGGTTTTTTCATTAGAAATAGGTGAAATTCATCTATATTATTGAATGTTCATCTTCTTCCCAGAAAGATAATGCTCATTTTAGATGGATAGCTTATTCTTGGCTATAATCCAAGTTCCTTTGTCTTTTGGAATATCATATTCCAGGCCCTTTTGATCCTTTAAGGTGGAAGCTTCAAGGTCTTGGGTAATCCTAATTGTGACTCCTTGTTTTTTAAATCATTTCTTTCTGGCTACTTGCATTATTTTTTCCTTGGTGTGATAGTTCTGAAATTTAGGCATGATATTCCTTGGCAATTTAATTTTGGGGTCTCTTTCAGGAGATGATTGATGAATATTTTCAATGGCTATTTTATCTTCTGATTCTAAAATATCAGGGCAGTGTTGCCTTATGATTTCCTGTAAGATAATGTCTAGGTTCTTTTTTCATCATGGCTTTCATTATACTTAGATTGTCTCTCCTAGATCTATTTTCCGAATCAGTTGTTTTTCCTAGGAGGTATTTAATATTTTCTTCTGTTTTTTCCTTTTTTAATTTATTTTTTTTACTGATTCTTGAAGTCTTATTGATTCATTCACTTCCATTTGTTCAATTTTAATTTATAGTGTATTATTTTCTTCAGTTACCTCTTTGTATTTGGCAAATTGAATTGTTTTGTTCATTGCACTTTTTTTTTTTCATTTCACAAATTTTGTTTTTCAGTGATTTGGTGTCTTTTTCATATCTTTTTTTATAGGGTATTATATTCTTCTTGCAATGATCTCATTTCCTTTCTCCATTTTTCTTCTAACTCTCTTTTAAGATTCTTTATGCAATCTTCCAGGAAAGCCTTGTGAGATGGGAACCAGTTCATATCTCCCTTTGGAGCTTCACCTGGAGTTGATTTGTCTTTAGGAACTTCAGGATTTGAGGTCTGTTCTCTCTCTCCATAAAAGCTATCTATGTTGAGAGTTTTTGTTATTTTTGTTCATCTTTTTTTTTTTTAAGACTTGAGGTCTGCTTAATGCAAAGGAGGGACAGCTGCTTTAATTTTCCCTGGGGCAGTTCTGTTGATTGACTTCCAGTGCTGATTAATCATGGATAGGTCCCCCATTCTTCAGAGGTTCAGTGGTTTACAATTTGCCTTTTGTAACAAATCTGCCAAATCACCTGCTTGCAACCAGGACAGAGTAGGCTAAGAGGCACACAGAAGCTTCCTAGGTTTGTGGTAGCTACAATGCTGTAACTCCCGGCCCCAGCTCTTTGCCTTGGTCTCCCCATTCTGCAGTTTGGGTTCAGCAGATTGTCCCCTTGCCTGATTGAAACAGAAGTTCTTCAAGGTAACTTCTTCTGGGAATGTGTTGTACTCCAAATATTTGGGGGTGCTTTGACTCCAAAACCTTCAGAGACCTAATCTGCTGTTGTTTTGAGAAAAGGTCAGAGGAGGTCACAAAGAATTGTGTCTGCTCTGCCATCTTGGCTCTGCCCCCTGAAAATTCTTAAGAATTTCTTTGGGAGTAGAAAAAAGACAAGCACTTTTCTCAGGTGGCTTTCCTTCTGTTTCCTAAGCCTACAATCCTGAAGGATGATGGCTATGATTTCCTCATTATGGAACTGTTGAATAATTGTGAATTCTGCTGGCAGATGTGATAATGGATAGATAATCACTTTTCAAAAAGGTACTCAAGTGAATGTAGCAGGGTTTTTGATTGGAAACCTCAGGTCTGTATTGAGATTTTTCAAACCTTCGGTGTATTCTGGTGGCCATCCCTTCCTAGTCCTCCACTGAAGAAGGGTAGTTCCCTGACTTTTTTGTGTCTTTAGATTTGAAGAAAATTGATAGTAAATCAAAGAAAACTTCCATGTGATATATGGGTATTTTTTTCCTTTCATTCTTTTCTAGTCTGATGCTTGCTACAATATATAATATCTTATATTACTATGAACTCCTATCCCCCCTTGAAAAGTGCCTTTCTAAAAAAAAAATTAATTAGAAGAAAAAAAAGAATTAAAAGAAAAGAAAAAGTGCCTTTCTGTGTGACCTGCTCCAAGGCATTTAATGTTCATGTGCCTCAGTTACATCTGCCATAAAATTAAGATTAGATTAGATGGTCTCGAAGGTCCCTTCAATTTATGATTCTAATCCTTCACTGTCAGATTCATTGGCCTAAGAAATGAAGAATTTTTATCTCAGGAGACATCTATAATCCTAAAGGAAAAGGAGAATAACAAGCAGTTTTGTCAGCCTAGAAATTTTCCTTATTCTGAAGAGGTCATCCAATTTTGGATTAAGCTCAAAATGAGAATTAAAAAAAAAACAGGAATTAAGTGTTTGCTTCTTGTTTTTGTTGTTTCATGAGGTTAATCCACATAGAGATTAAATTCATCTTTCCTCCCCATTCCTACCATCCCCATCATGCAGAGCTATAATCCATGGTAAGAGATTAGGCACTCCTTTTATTTTAGTTTCTTAATGAATAAGAGATATGTTCCCATAATAAACTAATACTAGATATTTCAACACTGAGCCAGCCAGTATTCTTGAAATCCTTTAATCTTCAATAATCTGAAAGGAAGGCATCAAATGTTTCCTTTGTCCCAGGATAAGAATGACTATAACCCTGTGGACATTCTTTAAGGAGAAGAAAAGTCACATTTTCTCATTCTGAGCTCAGATTTTAGTCACTGAGGAGATGATGTATTTGCATATTCATTTTTAAAGCCCTAAACTAATCTATGATTATAATGGAAAAAAAAAAACAGAGGACTGGCAGAAGTAAATCATTTTATGCCCTATTTTCCCACTTGGGAATCTAACTTGCATGAATTAAGGAATATCAGTCTTTTAAACAATTAACCTATACATGGGCCCACTTTCACTGAATGGAAAAGAATATATTTCTGTCAAAGAAAAGTAAAGTGATATTTTGAGTAACATTAAATTTGATTTTACAAATGAGACTGGCGGAAGGAGTTGACAATCCATTATGCTAACTCCATTCTTCATCTCTGGGAAGGATTTACCAATGACAATTGCTTGCTGTGTGATTCTGGGAAAATCATTTAACTTCTCTGTGCAATAAGCAATTCTTTTCTTTAAGACTATAAATTGCAGAGGTGTTGATGAACAAGCCTGTGATTTCATTTGATCCTGTATTAAACAAAACACACTATGGTTAAATGGATTTACAATTTCATTTAAGTTGATATTCTTTCTATACATTTAATCCTACCCATCTTTGGTATTGATGTTTCTGTCTTCCATAAACCACACCACTTTTTGGTGATGGGACCTTTCTCTGAGCTAAGACTTTGCTGTAATATGGTCTAGGTAATAGCAACTGGAAAAAAAAGAAAAAAACTTGAAAGAGTGAGCACAGCTTTCCTGCTTACCTGTTTTAAAGCTGTTTTTCTTTACAGAAATAAGACTCAAAGTATGGAATCTCCAAATGTGGAAACTAAAATGTGCTTTAGACTTTAGTCATCCCAATCCCTTCATTACAAATGGGAAAACTAAGTTCCCTAAAGCTGTTGTGAATGGATCTAGTTGGGACTAGACTCCCAGACAAGTACTTTAATTCCCAATCTCATGCTTTCTCTGTTACTCTATGCTGTCTTCAGGGGCTCCATGATCTTTTAGGAAAAGCATTTCTATTCTCTCAGCATCAAACAAATATTTTGTCATATATTCACATAATAAACTTATCTATCCTAGTTTAGAAAAAATTCAATGTGTCTCCATTTGTACAAATTTTCCCTAAACCTGGGGTTTATTTCCTCCCACACAGGCAGAACAATGATACCTGTGAAATGAGAACCGAGATACCATGGTTATATTTTAAGTGACTAGTGCTATGCCTACATACTTATGCTAAGAATTACCATGTTGCTGAAGCAAAGACAGCCAACATAGTGAGGAGGGACTAGATCTAATTCAAATGGGGAAGAGTAAAAATGAACATATGGAGCTAAGGCCCACATAAGTATTCTTAATCGGTATAAGGAACCACCAGCATTGCCAGTTATTAATATCATGGTTGATTTAATTTCTTAGTTGTGTAATAATTCCCTAATGGCCAAGTCTCTCCATAACTATGTAATTCTTTAATTTGATTTGATTTCAGTTAGTTTTAGGACATACTTCAATGCACTGGAGAAAAGCCAAATATTTCTACTCATCTAAATAGTATTATTATAATAATATGCTCATGTATTTTTAAAATGTGTGATTTTTAGCATCTTCTCTCCTTTTCTTGCTTCTCTCATTATCATTGAACCATCAGATGAGATTGTACAGTACTCAGGAACATTTTTTTTTTTACCATTTTCTTGGTTTCCTAGATTGTCATGGGCAAAAAATGACATTACTAGATTTTGCCCATTCTACTAATAATCTTTGCAAGATTAGTTTTTGGAAAACAGCCTCAGTTTGTTACTGGGTCTAAACTCAAAGTCTTTCCAACACATTTGAATTTGTTTAAGTCTTGTTCTCTACTGTCATAAATTTCAGTACCTTAGGTTCAGATCCACCCATTGATGAGACATCAGATTAGGACTTTGTGGTTATTTCCCCCAGATCATGCTATTTATCAATAACATTTATCATTCAGAACAGTTCTTAGCTACTTAGCTACTATTCTGGTCAACAAACTTTAATTTGACCCTATTCTAATATTAGATCTATGTTCAAAGAACAAGTTGCCATGTTAATGGAGGAGTTTAATCATATAAATCTTGGCATTCTTGCTATAGATAAATCCAGGTGAAAAAAAAGAGGTGCTATTAAATAGAAAAGTAGCTCACAAGTACTCCTTAGAGAGGCAAAGAAAGGTGCTGGTGAGGTGGATTTTACCATGTATCCAGAGGCTAAAAGAATTATCATTTCCTAGGACATTTGATCATTATGTATTGCAGTATTAAAGATGAGTATTTGGGGGAAAAAAGTCCCATCCTGGAAATAATTTTACTTATCCACCAGCATTTGCTACTGAGAAAAAAATCTACAGAAAAATTAATGACACTCCCAGCTTCCCCAAACCAAATGAATGTGCACTTGTAGACTTGATGATACCAGTGCAAAAGTGGAGAAAAGTAAAAAAAAAATACATGAGAAAGTAGATTTAATTGAAAGAAATGAGAGAAACGAAAGTCATATAGATTATAAAGAAGGCTCTTATCTCCTTGTCATAAACATTTTCAAATCTGGGCATAATGAACACACACAAAAAAGCAAATCTCTAAATTAATTTTAACTGTCACAAAAAAGAATTATTATTATTATTGTCAACATTATCTTTTAGTTATTTATTTGCTTATGAGTCAGATCATAAAAGACATCAAAGCTGATTAGAATTTGTAAAAAAAGAGAAAAAATGAGAAATAGATTTGATTATTTGTTTTAAATATTGAATAATTTAAATGAGCTATTGAAATCAAAAGTAAGAAATAGACAACAGTTTTATTTATACTAAGTATAATTCCATCTAATTTAACGAATGTAAATTAATTGCCACTACAGGGAGAACAAAAGTACATATAAAATGCCTCAGTCAGCAAACATCTGACTTACTTGCCAAATAGAGAGAGATGACTGCCAAAAGTAACACTAGATTATAATATAAACTCATCTTTTCAGGAAATTGCAATGTTCGTTTTACTGATCCCACACTTCCCATGAAAACAGAGGTTTATATTTTCACCACTTCGTTTTTATCAGTTTTACAATATGACAGAGAGACATAAAACACCACTGACTCAAAAAAAATTGGTATCACTTAAAAATGAACAAAATTTTATATGGTGGATATGAACAGGCTACAACATATAACTAATGAGAAACTCTAATTAACAGAAGTAAAAATGTTATCAAAGAAAGGTAAGAAAAATATTAATTACATTTTAAGAACAAGAGATGACAGGAAGATGACCAGAATGATCCATTGGTTTCATTGTGGTGTTGAAAGATAGCTCCATAAGCTTTTAGCTTTTGATAGCTTTTTGGGAGAGTATGGACAAGAATCATATGAAATGATGAGTTACAAACAGATTAAAATCTGTGTCATTGAAGAATGCTCACAAATCTATGAAATCATAGATAATTGATAGTGTGACAATAATAATTCAAATTTGTTTTCTTTCCACATGAATATTTGACCATAAGATAACATCACTGTAGTTTTATTGATATTTAAATATTATAATTTTTAATATTTGTGTGTGACTAAAAAGTCACATTTAAAACAATGTAAATTCTTCTTTATTTAAGGATAATTTTAACTTTTATCTTTGTATCTGTAGGACCTAGAAGAGTAACTTATTATATAGTGGGTATATAATAAATAATTACTGAATTAAAATATTTTTGTGTTGAATCAAGATGAATCTAGTTCCTATTAATGATCATTGCAATCTCTTAAGGAAATGTTGATATGGATGTCATTCTCACTTTGAAATTATTTATTGGTAATTAATCATTCAAATAGAAATATAAAATGCTATAATTTATATATTTATATAGAAAATCCTAACACTGTGCTGATGCTGGAATAGAATTTCCCTAAACACTACAGACTTATAACTAGGAAAATTAAAATGTTATTTATTTCAATGGTAAATGACATGGCCCTTAATTTAACTTCAGACACCAAATCCATATGGAACATCTTTTCTTCTAAGAAGCATAGAAAATAATTTTTTAATTATTTTTATTAATAGTTTTTATTTGCAAAACATATGTATGGGTAATTCCTAAACATTAACCCTTACAAAGCTTTCTCTTACAAATTTTTCCCCCTACTCCCCACCCCTCCCCTAGATAGCAGGATATCCACTACATGATAATTATGTTAAAATACTTAAATCAAATATATGTATAGTTATTGCCACATATCATTTTTTTTTTGTTCAGGAGAAATCATATCTATAAGAGAGAATAATCCGATAAAGGAAATACAATATAAGCAAACATCAATAGAGAACATGAAAATGTTATGTTGTGGTCCACATTTAACATACCTCTCTCTGGGTGTATATGGCCTTCTTCACTGAACAATTGTAATTGGTTTGAAGCATCTCATTGTTGAAGAGAGCCATGTCCATTAGAACTGATTCTCATATAGTACTGTTGTTGCTGTGCACAATGATCTCCTGGTTCTGCTCGTTTCACTCGGCATCAGTTCATGCAAGTCTCTCCAGGCCTCTCTGAAATCGTCCTGTTGGTCATTTCCTACAGAGCAATAATATTCCATAATATTCATATACCATAATTTATTCAGCCACTCTGCAATTGATGGGCATCCCTTTAGTTTCCAGTTTCTAGCCACTACAAAAAGGGCTGCCACAAACATTCTTGCACATGTGGGGCCCTTTCCCTCCTCTAAGATCTCTTTGGGATATAGGCCCAGTAGAAACACTGCTGCGTCAAAGGGAATGCACAGTTTGATAACTTTTTGAGCATAGCTCCAAATTGCTCTCCAGAATGGTTGGATCTATTCACAGTTCCACCAACAATGCATCAGTGTCCCAGTCTTCCCACATCCCCTCCAACATTCATCATTATCTTTTCCTGTCATTTTAGCCAATCTGACAGGTGTGTAGTGGTACCTGAGAGTTGTCTTAATTTGCATTTCTCTGATCAATAGTGATTTGGAGAACCTTTTCATATGATTATAAATAGTTTTAATTTCATCATCTGAAAATTGTCTGTTCATATCCTTTGACCATTTATCAATTGGAGAATGGCTTGAATTTTTATAAATATGAGACAATTCTCTATATATCTTAGAGATGAGACCTTTATCAGAACCCTTAAATGTAAAGATGATTTCCCAATTTGATGCTTCCCTTCTAATCTTGTCTGCATTAGTTTTGTTAGTATAGAAACTTTTTAACTTAATATAATCAAAATTATCTATCTGGTGTTCAATTAAGAGTTCCAGATCTTCCCTGGACATAAATTTATTCCATCTCCACAGGTCTGAGAGGTAAACTATCCCATGTTCCTGTAATTTGGTTATAATATCACTCTGTATATCTAGATCATGAACCCATTTAGATCTTATCTTGGTGTGCGGTATTAGGTGTGGGTGCAGCCTTAATTTCTTCCACACTAGTTTCCAATTTTCCCAGCAGTTTTTTGCCAAATAGTGAGTACTGATCCCAAAAGCTGGGGTCTTTGGGTTTATCAAACACTAAATTGCTAACGTTATTACCTAGCTTGTCCTGATATCCTATTCTATGCCACTGATCGACTGCTCTGTTTCTCAGCCAGTACCAAATAGTTTTCATGACTGCTGCTTTATAATATAGTTTTAGATGTGGTACAGCAAGGCCACTTTCATCTGTCTTTTTTTTCATTAATTCCCTTGAAATCCTTGACCTTTTGTTCTTCCAAATGAACTTTGCTACTATTTTTTCTAGATCTGTAAAATAGTTTCTTGGGAGTTTGATTGGTATGGCACTAAATAAGTAAATTAGTTTGGGTAGTATTGTCATTATATTCGCTCGGCCTACCCATGAGCACTTAATGTTTTTCCAATTGACTAGGTCTGAATTTATTTGTGTGGAAAGTTTTTTGTAGTTTAGTTCCTATAGTTTCAAACATTTTCTTGGCAGATAGATTCCCAAATATTTTATGCTATTATCTGTTATTCTGAATGGAATTTCTTTTTCTATCTCTTGCTGCTGAACTTTGTTGGTAATATATAAAAATGCTGATGATTTATGTGGATTTATTTTGAATCCTGCAACTTTACTAAAGTTGTGAATTGTTTCTAGTAGTTTTTTAGTTGAGTCTCTAGGGTTCTCTAAGTATACCATCATGTCATCTGCAAAGAGTGATAATTTGGTTTCTTCATTACCTACTCTAATTCCTTTTATCTCCTTTTCTTCTCTTATTGCCAAAGCTAACATTTCTAAGACAATATTAAATAATAATGGTGACAGTGGGCAGCCTTGTTTCACTCCTGATCTTATTGGGAATGGTTCTAGTTTGTCTCCATTACATATGATACTTGCTCATTGTTTTAAGTAGATGCTACTAATCATTTTAAGGAAAAGCCCATTTATTCCTATACTCTCTAGTGTTTTGAATAGGAATGGGTGTTGGATTTTATCGAATGCTTTTTCTGCATCGGAAATAATTTTTTTAAAAAAATTAAAAAATACCTTAGAATGACAGTTCTGACTTGGAAAAGACTATAAAAATAAAGTGACTATTCTATGTTTGGAGAAGAAATGGTTCCAGAATCTTGAGAAAGACAACCAACCATCTAGACTAAAAACCATTAAATTTAATTCATATGGGAAGAAAATTAAACAACAGATACATAGATGCTAACAATACAGGTGACAGAAATATTCCTAACTTTCCCTCTCCCCAAGTTTCCCATTTCTGAATTTTCCTTTTCACATTGTGCTTCGTGTTAGATTATTTGTATACCTTTCTTCCCTATACCAATCCCCATTTAATTGAAATTGAATGAATGAATCTGAAATCTTTTTTTTAAATCTCTGATTCTTGGCAGATTGTTGTGTACATAGAAAAACCATGAGCATAAAATTTTTAGGCTGAATTGATTTTATAAAACAGATTTCTAGTTTAATACTTTATTAGTGTAATGAAATTTTATATGAATTCAGTTCTTCTTTGAGGTGATGGAATACTTTGTAGAGCTTGGGTAGAAAGAGAAATCACAGAATTATATAATTTTTGATCTGGAAGAGACTTTAGAGATCATGTAGGTCACTGATTCTTAATTTTTCCTTGTACCATGCATGACTTCGGCAATATGATAAAGCCTAATACTATTGTGGGGTAATTGCTCATGTTCATTATTGAAGATAAGGGTAAATTTCATTTAGAGATTATTATAAATAAGTATACACAGATACATATATACATATATACATGTATGTATGTGTATATTCTCATCCAAGTTCACAGAATCTCTCAAATATATCCTACAAATAGATACATAGATGCTAGGTTAGGAATTCCCAATCTAGGCTAAATCTCTCCCATTACAAATTGAATAAATTCAATAGTGGAAAACTTAAAAAAAATGTTCGCACCTCATAGCATAGCACTAGGATTGAAAAAAGCTCAAAAACTAGTGGGCATTATTATTTCTGTTTAGGAATAAACAAAACAAAACAAGACAAAAAAAAACCCCACCAATAGTATAGAACATAAATTATAAATACAGTGTGGAACACTTGAACATAAGGACTGTCTATAATTTTTATTTTTTTTACCTTGATCTTGCAGCATAATGCCTGGTACATAGTGAGTGCTTAAAACTGTTGGTAATTGCTTCATATTGAATACTTTGTCATTTTGAGGATATAATATTTGATGTCTGAAACAGAAAACAGCTTATATATAATACAATGTTTGTCCTTTAGCTGAAAGACAGGACATGTGCATAAAAATATATATATAAGGACAGAAGGTGAAATACTCTATTTGATATAGATAGAAGATACAGATAGAAGCTATTTTAAAGAAAGTTCCTGCATAAAACTTAGTTTGTCAGGATTTCTTTGTGAGTTAAGAAACATATCCTTTGAAATGCTGAATCTTAACATAACAAGAAAATATAGTACATTCAGCTATAGAAGGGTGATTATAATATAGCTCATGAAAATAGAAGTTGAGGGAGAAAATATTTGGAAAGGAAAATGGGAACCAGAAATGCAAAGTCAGGGGATCCACAGCCAGTGTGATCAGAACCTAATATATCTAAAAGGGCAGTAACATGCAGTAAGCTTGGGAAGGTTAGACAGGAGCCAGATTGTAAAGAGTTTTAACTACCAGAGCATTTGAACCAAGAGGGAGCCATTGGACTATTGAATAAGGGAGTGACATGGTAATATCTGTGTATTAGGGATATCCCTTTGACAGCTCCTTACACAATTGCTATGGACCTGTCAACAGAATCAATATTTGTTGCCTAAGCACAAGCCCTCAAGAAGTTGAAGAGGGTCATCAGCAGATATTGACCCCTGAATTGTTTTTTTCTCCCAGCAAGAGAACTCACAGAAACTGTCAAAAATGGTAGAGGGATTGTGTTCTATAGAATAGGAGGGAAGATCCTTAATAATACCATAAAATATACTTTTAATATTCAAATCAACTTAAACTTACCTTTTATGCTGAATTTTTAATCCGATTTTTCTCCTTCTCTAGATATTGTTAAGGGGAAGTCCTTGTACCTTTGGTACCAGTAGAGAGTAAATGTATCTTCCCTATGAAAAGCCAGTGGGAATCAAGGACTTGGCCCACAGACAAACAGACATGCTTATACATTTCAAACAACACTTCTTGGCTGAAGGGAATTGTCCTACGACCTTAAGTATCACAACCATCAAGGCTGACTGTGACAGTCCCCGAGTAATCCCTTCAGAATAAGGCTATCTCAGTGCCAAGTCTTGCCATTTTAACTGATGCTTATATGAGTGAATGTTTTTCTTTTGCTGTCCAGTCAGCACTCTAGGGATCAGTATGGGCACTGAACTGACCAAAGAAACAATTATTCTAACATTTCAAAGGTTGAGAAAAGAAACATTAACCTTAGCTGTTCAAAGGGCTTGTCTGTTACTGGGTTTATTAGCTTTCATGGAATCCCAAGTGAAGGAAGAAAACAGAGTTGATCTAACAGGTTTTGCATCTCAAATCAAGTGAAAAATTCTGCTAAATTATGATGATATGCTCCATATCACAAAGCTATCTGACTGCTTCATTTTTTTTCTGCAGCCCATCAGGAGGAATTAAGTTATGATTCAGCAGTGTGAGATCAAACTGCATTATGGATGCACTCTCACATTCTAACCAGCTTTCCAGTAGAATAGAAGCCATTCCTAGGGGAAACTGCCAAAATCATGGTATTGCTATTAGAAATTTTGTATAGTTTCTAATATACATTTAGCTATTATACCATGGATTTCCCTGGTAATATTCAAATTGTAGATATCTTGATGATATTTCAAATTGTAGATTTTTCTTAATGCTAATTATAATTTGGAAAGTCTGAACAAAACTAAATGAAAAGTAATTTATTTCTATAGTAGCTAAAACAAATGGATATTGTATTAGAAAAAAAAGAAGCTTTCCAACTAAAATAAACCTTAAAAAGTATAATATTATACTATTAGGAATGACAAATATGAGGAAATCATTAGGAGACAAATGAAGTGACAGAGAGAAGTAATTAGAATTATAAAAAATACTGCTATATTTTCAAGTACTACAATAAGGAAAATGGAAATAATAATAGGAAGAATACAAACAAAACTGAATTTTGCATAATTATAATCAACAAATTGGGAAAGTGAGGAGCTGAGAAAATACCCCTCCTTTTTAGAGTTAGGGAATAGTTGAACTATGCTGCATATTCTCTCACATATGGTTTATAAGTTTCTTGATTTTGGTGAATTATTTTTCATTTTTCTCTTTCTTTTTTTCTATGTAATGTATCTATACTTGACAAAGAATGGGTGAGCCACAGTTTGGTCTAAATTGCCCTTTCTCCATATATTTGGCTCTATTTGGAGTCAATTTCTTCCCCTGGCAATATATTGCAATGAACATATCCTGGATTTTGTATGGTAGTCTAATTTGGATTCTTAATTGGAGATTATTTTTTTTTCATTTCATTTCATTGCTCTGGAAGTCTTTCCCCTCTAATCTCATAGAAATGTGGGTGGCACTTGAGATATCATCTCCCTATACAAGAGGTTTTCAACAAGAGTTGGTTATTGAACCAACCTTAATTTATCCAGGGTCTTGAAGTAGTCCTAGTCTGAGACAGTATTCAAATCCAGGGCCTTTAGTGCAAATGTTGACCCCTTAAATTTTTGCCACATTGCCTTTCCAATTTCACAAGTACAAAAATGGTGGGCTATATTTTAAGAGCAAACAGATAAAAAAGCTCTAGGGATTTTAATTGATTACACATAATATTTCTCAACTGTGCTATATGCCAGTCAAAATACTGATGTAGCACAGGCCAAATTCAAAGTGGCACAGGGAGATAAAATGTACCCTATCCAAATTGGATCACATTCCAGGGGCTGTGTTCTGTTCTAGATGTCACAATTCAGTAAAAGATCATGTTAATAATCCTGAAAACAAACAATAGAGAGGAGCCAGTATGTCTAAAGGCCTGACATTAATGCCTTATAAAGAATGAACATATTTCCTCTGAAGAAGAAAAGACTCAGTGAGAAAGAAACAGTTATTGCAGTGCATAGAGGGATGAACTTGCAATTAAGATGTAAATTTGAATCCAGCATTTGCTAAGTGGATGACCCTTAAAAACTTCCTCAGTTTAAGGAAGAATCATAGTATCTCCCTCACTGGGTTTGTTAGAAGGATCAAATGAAACAAGCTTTTTGAAGAACTTTGAAACATGTCATATGAATATTAGCTAGTTGCTTTTCAATATCTGAGGTCATGTGTAATAATCTTATACTTATTCTATTTGCCTTTAGAAGACAAAGCTAGGAGCAATAAGTAGACATTGTAAGGCATATATAGATATAGATATAGATATACATATATGTGTATATGTATATGTATATCTATATCTACATAGATATAGATATATAGAGAGAAAACAAACAAACAAAAACTCCCTTACAATTAGGTCTTTTCAGGACAGGAACTAGCTTTACTGGTTTTCCACCTCTATTTGCCAGTGCAAGAATTCCTAGCAAAAGCTAGCTTATCCCCTGCAAAAGATATTTTAGAAAGAATTCTCATTCAACTTCCAGTTGACATAACATACTAGGTTTATTTCTTTTCTTCCCCTGAGGCAATTGGGATTAAGTGACTTGCCCAAGATCATAGAGCTGGGAATTATTAAATTTTATTTGGTCTGAGACCAGATTTGAACTCAGGTCGTCCTGACTTCAGGGCTGGTGCTCTATCCACTGCACCACCTAGCTGCCCTCATTAGATTTATTTCTAAACTGATTTCCTGATTCTAAGTCATAAAGATAAATCAGGAATGTTCTTTTCTTCTCAAGTAACTTATAGACTAATAGGGGAAAAATCTAGTCATAAGTATTTTTAATTCAAAATCAAATGTATGAATATTGGAGGGGAACAAAGTAATCTGAGAGAAGAGAATAGTTTCTCTCCATTATTTTAGTAAGGTTGTTGGGGTTAAATTACCACTGAGAGAGATTAATAGAGGATCTTGAGAAACCCTCATGATTGAGCCCCAGATCGTAAATACAAAAGCCAAATGTTCTGCTTTGTGGCCTGGCTGAGTTTTCAAAAAAATGTATCTCTCCATTTTTCCTGTTTCCTGAGAAAGGAGATAAATGAAGCAAAAATGGAGAATGAGCATTGGCTAAATCACTTCTCTATTAGGAAAATCTAATTCCTTCTGCATACTAGGCCATGAGAAATGCTTCTATGTGTTGCAGTAAAATGCAGGTTCTATCTTATTTCAAATTTCCTCAACTGAAGCAAATCTAAAGAATGTGGTTATTTTTTCTGAGCTTCCAAAAAGTTACTTCAATTTAATGTGTTTAGGCTCATTAGAAATGTTTTTCATAGTTATAGATCTCATTGAGAAAAAAATGTTGGCAGCTTCTAATTACACAATGCATACATGTCAAGTATGCTGTTATTTGATCATGAAATAAAGATGTTCGGGGGTTCTCCTAACATGACTATTTCATGAGTTGTGGAAATAGATGGAGTTGATGTATTAAGTGCAAATTAAATCTAAGGATTGTCCATAACCTTTCACACTGTTGGTTGCTTGTGGGGTGATTGGCCCTATTTAAAGTGGAAGCCTTTGGAGGAAACACAGAACAAATATGATCTTGTTAAACACATATCCCTTAGAAGCTTTGCTTGATTAAGCTCACCTGTCTCAAAGTACTCAGCAGCTTCTTATTCCTTTTTATGGTGTGTGTGTGTGTATGTGTGTGTGTGTGTGTGTGTGTGTGTGTGTTTGTTTTAAGTTAACAATCTATTAATAAGGGACTGGTTTATTTTGTTTTCAAATGCTCTTTTGCCATTTTTCTTTTCTTGATTCTGTCATGATTAGATAAGAACTGTAAGATATAGAAATTGCTTATATTTACAAAGGACAAATGGAAATATTTAGCACTGAGTGAAATTTTCTAGTCTGGCAGAATTGAATATAGTTCTTAACACATTATTGATGAATCCTCTAAAAAGATTCTTCAATGGCAAATGAAATGGTTTACTTGACTAACAATTTATATAATACATATGATATACATTTCACATAGTATAAATTTTCTTTTTTCTAGTGATTCTTAACTTAATTTTTAATACAAATTTCTTTATGAATCATTTTGGGGGAGAAAAATCAGGACAAGAGGGAAAAATTATTGGAGAGGAAAAAAAAGAACAGAAAATAGAAAGGAACATAGGATGTGTTAATTTACATTCAATCTGGATGCAGATGGCATTTTCTGTCCAAAGTTTATTGGGTTTGCTTTAGATCACTAAACCACTGAGAAGAACCAAATCTTTAATAATTGGTCATCACATATTCTTGTATTTATTGTGTACAATATATTCTTGGTTCTGCTTATTTCACTCAGCATCAATTCATATACATCTTTCCTGGCCTTTCTAAAACCAGCTTGTTCATCATTTGTTATAGAACAATATTATTCTTTGCCTTTCTATGCCACAACTTATTCAGCCGGTCCCCAATTGATGGGCATTTACTCATTTTCCATTTTCCTTAAAATCATGAGAGTAACAGGGCTATCCAAAAGTTATCTCTGACTTTTACCATAGAAAAACTTAATTTAAAACAACATATATCACTTATTTAAATTTATGATATTATTTATCTCCAGATTTATTTCTTAAAATATTTCCTCCACTACTAATATTTACAAGGACCTTTCCACTCTTATGTGGATAATATTCAATTTCAATTACGCACGAGAGTGACTATATACCATATAATTCCCCTTCTTTGTATTATTTTTTCTATTTTATTCCACCTATATTCATCCTTATTCCTTCTATAATCTACTTTAAAAATAAATTGCACATTAAACTTTTATTTATTCATTAACATATGGACATATATCTCATGCTCAAAACCTATTGTTATATGAATTCTATCTTATAAATATTATATATCCATGTCTTAGACCATTAATAAAGCTTTTTGTTGCCTTCATGTATACTTCTTCGTAGCATCTTTGCTCCAAGATAAAGACTATTGAACAGACAGAAAAGAAAGTTCATTGATTTAAATTATACATATACACAAAAACACATATCCTCGCCCCCCACACCTTATAATAAATAACCAACTGAAGTTTAATGAACTATTTTCTTTCAAGTAATCCTTTCCAAATTGTTCATCAAAAAAAAGGATTTCTTTTGTTTCTGTTTTTGTGTGTCTTGAACACCCAAACCGAAGTCTATTTTAAGGTATTAATAGGCAAGGCTACCTATTACAAATTTAACTAGTCAAAATACGATATAGTGTTCATTGAACATGCACATATCGCATGCAATAATACTGATATAATATTGATATTAAAAATAAGTCTTCATTTTAGGGAGTGGTTTGAGATTTCTTTAAAGTGTCCTAATGTCTTTTATAAGCAGCTTCTTATTCTCCTTTGTTTTTGGGTACATCGTGTATACCCACAAGTATAATTTCCAAGCCACAAGTATAATTAAATGATCTCCCTAATTTTCATCTAACTGGCCAAGCAACTGCATATTCATTCCATGTTCCATGGAAGACTGGAAAATGGACATTCTTCATCTACTTGATTTTGGCAGATCAATATCTAGGGATTATATTTTCTACTAGTTTTGTATCTCATCTTTCAGCTGATATACTATAACAGTTTGATATGAATAGAATGCTGTCATATATATGCAAAAACTCTGAAAAACATCATCATCTATAAAGAATCCCCCTTAAGTTTGGGTTCTGCCCTGGATCCATCCAATATTTTGTGAAATGCTTTTGTTGACAATATATCTCCCTGTTTTGTGTTTTGATTTTATTGATGAGAGTTGTTGAAGAAGATTATCTTTGTTGTCTTTTTAATTTTTATAGATCAATGTGAAACATCTTATTGGAAGATGATTCTTTGAGGAAATATTTTTTCTATCAAATCAAGATCTTTTTTCCCCTGAGGCAATTAGGATTAAGTGACTTACCCAGGGTCACACAGCTAGGGACTGTTAAGTGTCTGAGATTAGATTTGAACTCAGGTCCTCCTGACTTCAGGGTTGGTGCTCTATCCACTGAGCCACTTAGCTGCCCCCGAGATCTTATTTTCTTTTAAACAATCAATAAACAATAAGAGGTAAGTGGTTTCTAGTATTATCTACATTTTCTCTCTTTCAATAAATTGCATGATGGCAAATATATGGCATATTTTACTTATGAAATCCTATCTGTTCCTCACCAATATCTGCATTGAAAATGCCCTTGATATATGTGGAGATGTCTTGCCTAAGAATTCTCCATATATATAGAGATGAACACAGAAGTAGTTTTTAAAGGCAACTAGGTTAAAGAGAAACAAACCAGTCCAAGTAAGAAATGAAGCAGGTCAAATTCCCATGCAGAGACTTAGTGGGATCAAGCCCTTGGGTAGCCCTAACAGTTCCAGGTTGGTCAAGAAGAAGTGAATCAGTTTTTGTTTGTCTGTCTATGTATCTACCTATTTATTAATAAATATCTACATATATGTGCATGCATATGCATGCTATGTATACATTATATTGCATGCACATACATGCACAGCAAATGTTTGCACATGTGCACACATATGCTTATATATCTATGTGCTTGTATATTTCTGTGATATGTAATTATATTGTACATGAATATGCATATGCATATATACTACTGACAAAACCATATGCATGTACACATGTGTGTGCACACATACATATGTGTACATTTTGTGGTCATTTCTGTTTGGGGATTTTGTTGTTCTTTAAAATTTATATATTCTTTTTCTCAAATATTCTCAAAATAAAAGCGTGAAGATTTTATGTAGTATACAAGTACTTAACCTATATAATTTTTTCCCCTGAACCATCCCTTTCCATATGTTTGTAGTTCTCACTTTTCCCATCTTTCCACGAAATCATTGAGTATCAGAGTACATATTGATTTAATATGAGAATCTTATTTAGCTATTTCTAGAATTTCTCTCTCTTTTCATCCTCAATAATTGATGTTGGTACCTAAACTAAAAATCATGTAAATCCCAGTGTTTTGCGGCTACTTTTGGATTGGTTAAATATTTGTCATTAGAATATAATGAAACATATTCTGAAATATTTTTATTGCTTCTGAATACATGATAAAACCATTCCTGCCAATTTCTTTTCTTTACCTCTCAATGGAATAAAAACTCATTTTATATTAAACTATAACTTTCTTCTTTCTTCAGGTATCTTTTTTTTCCTTTTTTTTTTTTTTTTTGCTGAGGCAACTGGGGTTAAGTGATTTGCCCAGGGTCACGCAGCTAGGAAATGTCTAAGACCAGATTTGAACCCAGGTCCTCCTGACTTCAGGGCTGGTGCTCTAACCACTGTGCACCTAGCTGCCCCCAGGTATCTTTTAAACAATAAATAAGGTTGATATAATTTGGCCCCTTCTATCAACTAGTTTTTCATTTAGAAAACTGAGTAAATTAAAATTCATGGATGGCTTAAGCTTGTGTGATTTTCTATTACTCCATGCTCCCACCTTTTTTTTTTCTTGTACTTAGCTGATATCACTAAAGAAATGGCATTGAACTGCACAAAACTGAAAATAGTTTTGTATTTTTATTTGTATCATATGTTGCCATGGTGAAAAAAAATTGCAAAGGGGCCAGTCTATTGGCAATGAGCTAATAACCTTAAACATTCAGGATCCAAATAAGTCTTTCTAGAAATGTAAAATATGTACTTAATCAAATTTTTAAAATTCTGTTATGTATAAGAAGTAGAATCAACTAAAAGTATATTTTGATCTCCATTTAACAAAAACAAGTTTAAATATTATGGCTTCTGCTGTCCTTTCATTTTTCTTTGAATGACTTCAATTATATGGATATAAATGTAATGAAAATTTGTAAAACTTTACTTTTAGGAAAATGTAAGTAATTTGTTTAATATTTAAAGAGCAGTTAGGGGCCTAAGTTCCCACCTGTCTGATGTGGGTTCATATTTCATATCCCTCTCTCTGGGTGTATATGGTTTTCTTCAGTGAACAATTGGAACTGGTTTGAGACAATTCTTTGTTGCAGAGAGCCATGTCCATCAGAACTGATCATCATGTAATACTGTTGTTGCCGTGTATAATGATCTCCTGGTTCTGCTCATTTCACTCAGCATCAGTTCATACAAGTCTCTCCAGGCCTCTCTGAAATCATTCTGCTGGTCGTTTCTTACAGAACAATAATATTCCATAACATTCATATACCATAATTTATTCAGCCACTCTCCAATTGATGGGCATCCCTTCAGTTTCCAGTTTCTAGTCACTACAAAAAGGGCTGCCACAAACATTCTTGCACATGTGGGGCCCTTTCCCTCCTCTAAGATCTCTTTGGGATATAGGCCCAGTAAAAACACTGCTGCGTCAAAGGGAATGCACAGTTTGATAACTTTTTGAGCGTAGCTCCAAATTTCTCTCCAGAATGGTTGGATCCATTCACAGTTCCACCAACAATGTATTAGTGTCCCAGTTTTCCCACATCCCCTCCAACATTCATCGTTATCTTTTGTAAATTGACTTGCCCAGCACCAGTGTCTGAGACCAGATTTGAATCCAGGAACACTTCTTCAGAAATTCTACCCACTATGTTCCCTAGATTCCTAATTTATTAACATAAGTCCTATGGTTGGTCTAAAGGTGAGGTCCTTTATCAAAAAATGCAAATAATCCTAAAGTACTGTCAATGTATCAATATTGCTGCAAATAAAGCCAGCCCCCAAACATCAAAGAAATGAGTGATTACAAAAAGGTGGATTGCCAAGGGAATAAGTGAAGGATAACTAGTGGATAGTCAGCATGCTGTATGGAGAGCTTTTGAAAGGTTGCTAGCATAGCTGAGGGACCTCCTTTCAAGGATTTAGAGAAGGGTCTGAGTAATGGTTGCACAGCATGAGGGATCATGAATGGATTGTAACCAGCACTAAGGGAAGGAATACATGTATCGATGAGATTAAAACAAAAAGATTTCTGGAAGTAATGAGGTTCAACAAGTCTTGATGGACTACACAAGTCACAAAGGTGGGGGATTTGTCCAGAATGAATTCACAGGCTCAAACCATCTCCAGTTCAAGGTACAAAGCATTTTTAATAATGCCATAATGGGCAAAGTTCGTAATGGACTTGCATTTAAGAAGGGATGGGGTAAGACTTTTATGGGAAAGGAGCAAGGTATGCTAACTGTACTAATTGTGTACATTAGTAAATCACCTGGTACTCCTGGTCATCTGTTTACACAAGTTAAGCTCAGGAGTTTGTTTATAACTTAACCGCCAGATGGCATATAGTAACAGTGGGCTTTGGTACAGGATACTTGTACAATATAATGTCAGTACAAGATAATTCTACAGGGTGAACTTGCACCTCATTGGAGTCCACATTGATTTGCTCCCAGGCACTTGGTGTTTTCCTGGAGTACATTCATGCCATCAGAAGTTTTCCAATGAGGAGGCGCTTAACAGAATTAATTAATATTGAATCAATAAGTGACAAGAAAATGTTTTGTAGTATATTTTAAGAGGCTTTTACTATTCACTTATTTGAGTGTAACTTTTATTTAGCCATAAATATATGGGTAGCTTTTCTTCATTCCTTATGAAAATATCTTAATATCAATAAAAATGATATCCAAAATATAACTTCTCTTCATATGAGTGATTTAAATGAGATGTATTTGCACATTATTTTTCACAAGAATAAAACATTGAAAATAAAAAGAATTTTGCAAGTAGGAATTCTATGTTGTCAATCATATTTTAGCTACAAAACTCAAGGATGATCTCAGAGAGCAGAAATCAAAGACTCACCTGGCTGCAATTGAATATACCTTTATTGTAAAGGCTGAATTGAGCTGGTGGTGAGGAACTACTCTCTCTCCATTTGTTACCTGTTTGGGTAAATAGATTCCTTAACTTCCCCTTTTACTTGGGTAGATAAGCAGCTACCTCCTAAATACCATAGTCTATCTTTGAAAAGAAAAAGAAATTCATTTGTATGTCTCCATCCAAAACTATTTCATCAAAATCACACACATGGCATTCTTTCCAAAATAAAGAGAAGTCAATGAAAATAAATTAGGTGATGTTAATTATAAAATGTTAGGGATTTTAAGAAGGGAATTTCACACAAGGAGTTCCTTTACACCCTGATCAAATCTTTCCATCATTGATCTCCACCATTCTTTCCTGTCACCCCTACCTGCACAAAAAGAAAGAAACTAAGAAACAAAGATTGTTAGCAGTAGTATGTAGAATGAATTACAGTAGGGAGAGAATAAAATTAAGGGAATCAAATGTATGATTTCAAGCATTGTGGAGAAAAGATGTTGTTTTTTTCTTGTTTTAGGGGATCTTCTCTAAATTGCATCAACTAAGTAGTCCCCTTTTCCAGACAAATTCTCAAAACACCTCCTGATTATAATAAAAATCAGATCAAATTTTGAGGCTCTCTCCTCCCAATTCATTCTTGTGTTTTGTTTATGCTTTTGCTAAATAATGTAATTTGTGCTATGTTTAAAAGATATATCTGAGCTCTAGGAAACTAATTACTAAGATAGAACACTAAAGAAAGAAATTGATTATTTCTCTTTATACTTCCCAGAGAGTTCAGTGGAATTTCTGAACACTATTTTGGAAAGATAAAGGTTTTTATGGTCAGATAATCATGCTAATTATTTTGACTTTTAGTACTAGCACTATGTGGCTTGAGATAATTACCAGCCATTCTTTGTCACCCTAAATGAAAGAGGCTTAACCTTAAGGACTATCTGAATGAAATCAACATTCTTATTACCCTGGCCTCTGTTTGCCCTGCATTTCTGATTATGGCTTTCCAAAGAAATCTGATTTGACCTTGAGAAAATTACTAGCAGAAAGAAAAGCTGATCACTTATTCATTAATCAGTAAACTTTTATTTAAAATTAATACCAATTCTTCCACCCTCCATCATTTTATATATTTAAAATACTAGACCCATTTAGCTAAAGGCTATTAAATATGTTTATTTAGTTCCTTATTAAAGTCTTTTGAAAATTACTGAGAGAATTTCTTGTGGAGTGGAAATAACTTTGGTCTTTTGGGAATCTGGGATATACTCTTCAGAAAGGTCAAAACTTCCTGATCCAACATATATTTGAAGAAGAAATCCTTCTACAGCATTCTCCCAAATTATTTTTATAGCCTCTGCTTAACAGAAGCTGCTATTCAAAATTTAGATAGCTCTGATTGTGAGAACAGATTTTTTTTCTTTCTTTTCGTTAAGGACAATCTGTGTTATTTTAACTTTCATTCATTGTTCCCAGTTTTGTATCATGAAGTCAAGAAAAACAAATCTATGGCTTGTTTTTGTTTGTTTTGTTTTGTTTATTTGTATTGTGTGACATTTCTTGAGTTGCTTGAAGAAAGTTATATCTTCTTTTCTTCAAGCAAAACATCCTTAGTTCTTTTCTCTGATTCTCAATATGCTGTAATAACTATGATCTTCACCATCTTCCATGGAAACTTTCAATTTTATAAATAAATTCTAAAAACTCAGAGATGAAAGAGACTCTGACCATTATTAGAACAGGGCTTTACAAACTTTTAATGTAAATGCCCAAGTAATAAATATTTTTGTCTTTGTGGAACAAGAAGCAAAAATAAAAATTACAGAATGTTTTATATAACAAAAGAAAAAATCCACAAAAACTTTTATTGACAACATTTAAAATAATAATAATAATATAAATAATAATTGAATATTATTTTTTCTTTGTAATACAGGTCAACTCATGAGAAAAAAATGGATTTGGGAGGAGGGCAACTTATTTGAAGATCAAAGTTAATATTCCCCATGATCAAAACAGATTGTAAATGTTAATTTGTTAATGTTGATCTGTAATGAGATCTTATGTACTTCACCTTTGAAAATGTATTTTCATATAGCTTCTGATAAATACTAATATCTATCCATGTGCTTAGGATATTAAACTAAGCTTAGGAAGCACATGGATGGAATTTATGGAATTATAGAATTCCTTTTGTCTTTTACTATGTCATATCATGTCTTCAGTCACACCAAAAATCTCATTATATTGAAGATTAATCATTTCCAGTTAGAGATTAAGTAGAAGTTTTTCACTTGTGCAGTTCAATAAATTTTGAAATAGAGGATTTCCCTCTGAAAAATGCTGGCAGAACTGTAGTTTGAACTCAGAAAATATATTTGCTGCAAATATTGTAGGAATGGATTACCTCACTTCTTTTAACTTCTGAAAAGTATGCAAAAGCAACTTAATACTATTTTTGATGCAAACAATATTTAATTACCAACAAATTGAGATTATCACAATGTTTTACATATAAGTGCTGTTTTGTTTTTTAGTTTAGACTAAATTCCTTAAGATAAGTTATTAATTCTATAGCAAAAAGTAATTTCCAAAATCATTCCAAGTTCAATAGTGGTGACTGAGTCATTTTTGTTTAAAAAAAATCAATCTCCACCCTTAACTCAAAATTGTGATGAAATTTTTCCAGCCTGCCCTTTCTCTTTTTGTTTTTACAAGTTGAGTAGGCACTGTTAGTTAAAAATAAAACGCTAAAACATAGTTATATGCATGAAACTTTAAAGGTTGTTGAATTATAATTGCATCAATGTATTTCACGTAGCACTCTGTGGTACCTACTCAACTCTGTTGTAGTACAAAAGCAATCATACACACAACACATTGCAGAAAAATTGAATATGGCTATGTGTCAACTATTTTGAAATTCTAATCCATCCCAAGTACACAAAAAAACCACAGGTCAAAATTGGTAGTCCTTGATCCCATCCAGTTCATACCATACAAATAATCTTCTTTATACTCCAGGTAATAAAAAGGTGATCCCAGCTTTATTTAAAGACCAACAGAGAGGAGAAATCCATTTTTTTTTCTAATCCACATCATTTTAGGCAGTTCAAGATTTTGGGCTATATGTAATTTTGGGAAATTTTCCCTTAGGTAGCATTGCCTGAAAGAATTTCCACAACTCAAATTCACAATACTGTGTTTCATCAGTTCTATGAACTGGCTAAGATATAGAGAATGATAATGACAATGTTAATCGTTCTGGAGACCATGTTTTATGAAAATAGATGAAAAAAGCTGGGAGTGACTATCCTGGAGAAAAGATTCAGATGTGAAGAGGACAGTTGTCTTCAAACATTTCAAGTACTCTCATAAGATATCAGGGATTCAAATTACTCTGTTTGGATTCAGGGACAGAAACAATTGGGGGGAACTTCAAAGAGGCTAATTTGAGGTTAATTGAAGGGGAATCTTACTAATACTCAGAGATAAAAATTTGTCTACACTTACTCAGCAAGGAGCAGGTTGTACCTGATTAACTCTGTTTTCAAACCAAGATTCCTTGGTAAGTATTTTGTAGAAAAGATTCCTTTCCAGTTAGGGATTGTATTAGATGACCCTTGAAGATTTAATCAGACATTCTGCTAATTCTAATTAGTTTTTCACATGACAATATGCAATATGGCCAAAGAAAGATTTCATAGCTAGATTAAGCTAGATTAAGCTAGATTAAGACTTCTCTTTACTGTACTATATATACATAATCCCTTCACAGGTCCTGGTTTTGAACCTGTTCAACACCATAATACTCTGACCAGGCATCAGGACAGTATATACTCATGTCTCTCTTAAAATCTCATACATTGTGGTGAAAATAGTACTCCAAATGTGATCTCACCAATGTAGAATGCACTGAAACTTTTTCTTCTCTTATCCACTCAATATATTTCTATTGAAATATCTAAGATTGAATTAGTTTTCTGTTGGAGAAAAAAACACATTTTTATCTACAGTCATTTGCAATCAGATAAAACCTCTTTCTAAAAAAAAATGCAGCTTTTTTTTTATGAAGTCCTCTCCCAGCTTGTTTTTTTAGCAGTATTTTTATTTTTACATCTAAGAAACAGATTTTCTTTTATCATATATTTATATATTTTATACCTGGAATTTTAAATTAATAGTGAAAAATATAAACAGGAAAATGCTCATAAATATTTCTTATAATAATAATAGCTGAATTTAAGGTTTGCAAAGCACTTTACAAATGATATTTTACACTCACAATAACATTAGAAGGAAGGTGGTCTTATTTTCTGCATTTTACTGATAAGGAAAAAGAAAGTTCTATAGCTACAGTACATTAATTATGTTCCAGGGACTTTGTAAAGCACTAAAGATGTAAAGCAAAATAAAATATTTTGATCTCAAGGGCCTAAAGTTTAATAGGGGAGTCAAAATGCAAACAACTTAATAAATAAGATGGCTATATTTATTTAGCTCCAGAGAAACAAATAAAATCAATACTCAACTTCTAGAGGGGTAACATTGCTAGAAACTGTGTAAAACTTTAAAATATAGTTGATAACATTGAACTAATGGGAAATATATAGGGGCTAGCTCCTGTAACCATCAAAAATTATAATCTTTCATTAGATATTACTTTAATTCACTTTTCTACATATATTTAACATATTTTAACAGAATATGAATTCTGATATGTACTTTTCCTAACATAATAGTCATGAAATAAACTGCAAAATTGAATACACAAAATAAAATTGGTAGCATGCAAACTCACTACATTTTCTTAGTATTTGTATTCTGCAATGTTTTGTGCTAACATTTCGATTAAAAAAAAACAACACTCATTTCAGACAATATTCATGAAATCTACACTGCCATAAATAGTACACAGGAACTATGATTCTTAAAACTAAGACCTTTTTCTGTTAAACCAGAATCTTATATTCTACTGTTTCAGACAGCAATATGAGCACTGTATAATGAATTGTTGATTTTTTAACATCGGACTCACAGCAGATGGTGGCTGTAGATGTGCTAGCATGATCTTTATTTAACACCTTAATTTTCTTTTTTTAAAAAATAAATTGTTATTTTTTAAAAAGAATAAAAAAAACAGAAAAGGGAAACAAAACAAAATAAAGCAAGCAAAATAAAGGATAAAGAGAAAAATAGAATTTTAAAAAAAATGAGCAGCAGAGAACAAAAGAATAACATACAAGGAAGTAAAGAAAAGATGGACACTCATGAATATAATTACTTCTAGTATTATATATCCTTTCTTGAACTTTTTTTTATTCTTTTTACTTCAGTGTCCTCTAAAGATGAACCCTGTCTTCTCTGTCCCCATAACAATTTTCTATTGTTCAGCTTTTTTTTTCTTTGTCCAGTTCTATTTTTTTTTAATTAGAAGTATTAGCATAAACACTTCCAGTTGTAGTTTGGGAGGATGGCACCTTCATCTTCACTTCAGCTTTCCCATCTGACCTGGAACCCCAAACCAATAGCTGCCTCCCTCCTGCAAGTGCCTGCAGTCTACACTTACGGTGTGCTGCTTCTTTTCTGTCCAGGACTGTGTCTCAGCAGTATAACCAGGACTGGCATTTTTTAATCATTGGAGGTTCCCTCTGTCTTCCCAGATTCAAACCCCCAACTCCTCCCATTGTCTGAGAGGTGAAAGTTTCTGCAGTTCCTTCTGAGGCTCCAACCAAACCCCACTGGAACCTGAGATCTTCAGGTGCTGTTTCTAAAGAACTAGCTTGGAGGTGTTTGCACTTCACACTGATGAATCCCCAGTCTGGAATCTTTCTGCAGATCTTGAGTTGTGTCAGGAGAATCCCTGTTCTGCCCCAAGTCTTGTGGATTTCTCACCAGTCTGTGTTCACCCTGAGACACAAATTTGTTCTGTTTGTAAGAAAAACATGAAGAACTTGAAGTTTACTAACTTGCTCTGGCATCTTCCCAGAATACTCCCTAACACTTTTATTTTCTCTAATCATTGACTTTGCACACTTGTGCTTAGAGCCCAAAGGACTTGCACTATGCTTTGTGGGCATAATTGCAACCCCCTGGAAAAAAAAAGTTTGACTTTTAAAGGCAAGCAATGAAAATTTGGTCTAAAAAGTTAGGATGAATAAGACCAGAAACTAGCCAGAAGTTAGATTTAACACATAACACTTTTTTTCTACTATGCATAGAATCATAAATGTTCATAGTTTTCTACTCAAAAATGAAAATGAGGTTACTGATAAAATTAAATTACTTCTTGAAGTCATATTGGACCTGATTTTAGAAAAGTCACTTTCACAGATGAATAGAGGAATGATTGAAATGAGGGGAACTTGAGGCAGAAAGACCAACCTACAACTTCTGACAATAGTCTGCATCTGAGATGAGGGCCTGTGCCATAATGGTGACAGTGTCAGAGAGAAGAAGGGATATAAATAATCTCTTAACTTTCCTTGACTGTTTTGCCTCATTTTGACCATTAGGAGGCTTGATGTTACAAGAGGAATACTTCTCAATTTTATGTTCATCCACTACTGCTAGACCAATCTGTCTTTGTTTCTATTTTTCATTAATGAAAAAAAATAAGTATTTACAAACTTAATGTGTGTACCTAGTATCTAAGGGCAGATATGAACATGGGCTGTTTTTAAAAAATGCTTTTTGATGTAATCCCCCACTCTGTGGACTACCCGTATGTACACAGATTTTAGGAATCTTTTTTTGTTTGTTTGATGAATGTCTTGAACTTTAACATAGATCCACTTAGACAATTTAACTTTTTCCGATTCACTGAAATTTTTTTCTCTTTTTTTCTTCAGAATTTTGATCTTGTGCATTTCCAGTACTTGATAAACTATTTTTTTAATCATATGGAATTTTATTTCTTGGGATCCTACATATTCCTCTTAATTCTTTGAAATCTCTTTTTCTCAAATTCAGGTTGTATGAGACATCATTCGGGAATTTCATCTCCATGATAAAATCTATTCGTCCAAATGATAAATTCCCAGAAAAATCCCCCTCTAGCTATAAGCTGCTACTTGTTGAGGGCAATTAATTTCAGATTAGATGTCTTGTTTATTGTCTGTTGCTTCTTCCAATTGTAAAGAAAAGGGAAAAGATTTGGACCTTTGATTATATTGATATTAAAGTTCTCAGGCTAGAAAACTTTCTTCCAAAGTAAGTCAGTATTTTTTCTGCATACTTATAGTAATAGAGTTCCTTAAAATACTGGTAAAATCAATGGCATATTTGCAGCCACAAAGAGGCACAACTTGAATTTTGGTGTCTGTGGTATTGAAGGTAACATCAATTAGTCAAGTTAAGGAATTAGTAAATGCTATGCTTTTGGCAGAGTTGCTATAAAATGTAGATGCTGGACTTAATGAGTCTCAGGTTTTGTTTTTTTTTTCCAGTGCCAAATTTAGCATTCTCTCATCCCATGATCTCATGACCAGAGAATTAAAGTTCCTCCCATGATGATGTCATCTGTCTATTTTAGTCTTATGATGACTCTTTATTTATTGCTACAGAGAGATCTTAATATAGGCTTGTGAATAAGCCTACAGAAATTGTCCCAGTGGTTCAGTTTAACTCACCTCTCTATTCCTAATGCCAAAAATTTGAACAGATCACAGTAAAAATCAGATTATTTTTATTGTTAAGCAAATTTCATTATATTCTGGATGAGTTTAAAGTAATAGTGATTATATAATTTTGAAGGTATATAATTTTCCATTTGCAAATTACTGACCATTACTAAATGTCCCACTTCCTTCCCTTGGAAGTACTCAAAAGTGTTTGGCCTTTTCCAATCTAACCATTTTGATGGAATTATCACTTCCCATGATCCTTCAGTCACTCTTTCTAGTTGGAGAAAACTACATTTCCCATCATTCCCATCCCATGTCAATAGGGGTTACATTGGATTTTAAAAAGAAAACATTTTTTATGAACCTAAGCTTATTTTTAAAAATATTAAATGAAATATAATTTAAAATGAAAAGGCAGTCCTATGGAAATAGCTTTTCTTCATATTCTTCATATATATATAAATATGTATATATAGGCATATATATATATATATATATATATATATATATATATATATATGCTTTGGAAACTCACTGAAATTTTTCTTATAATCCTAAAGAAAATAAAATGGGGAAGGGGTACTAATACAAGGATATTGAATGATTCTTAATCAATATAATTATACTCAGAACAGTATAAACTTTATATTTTATGACATAATTATCTGCTAACAAAAATACAAAGTTTTTTTTTTTAATGGCAAAAACAAAAACATCAAAAACTAAAATTGGTATATTTCAGTATATTTATTTTCTATAAAAGTATTGGGAAGAGCAACACATAATGAGTCTGAATTCTGCTATTTTGTATGGTTGTGCTAAGAGTCTTGTGCTAGTTTAATTAGCAAAGCTTGTTGCATAATGTGGAAGCTGATGCAGATGATAATAAATATGTGAATTCTTGGCAAGAAATAAAATGCAAAATGCAATGGCATATTTCAGTACTCTTGGGAAAAATGAAAAAGAAAAAAAATATCATAGTTGATGAAAGAATTTATATAATCAAGAATACTTACCAATTTTTAATTCTTAAATATTTCAGTTCTTAAAGAGGGAACAGGGTTCCTGCTATAATTTTTCCAAGTTACCAAATGTACACATAAGACTGTGCTATATAGTATGGTGAAAATATGACTGCACTGGTAATCAAGAGATATGAACTGGTCTGAGCTCCATTATGGTTTGTAGAAATAAGACCTTTGTCAAGGTATTGAATCTTGGTTTCTTCCCCCTATAAAATGGGGATGCTAATAGTGAGCAGGAGAACATGGAATAAATCACCATTAAACTCATGAAGACATAGTTTCAAGTTCTACCTCTGGCACATATGTAGCTATGTAAGATTGGAAAAGTACAAATATTATCCCAAAATGTTTTTCTGTGAATCAGAGAGAGAGAGACAAGGATTGCTAGAGGGATCATTTATGATAAGGTTGGAAAGATAGGTGGCCATATTGTGATGGACTTCAAAGGTAAACAAATAAATTTCTATTTTTTTCATAGGGGCAACTGTAAGCCCCAGAGTTATTGAATAGGGAAGTGATAGAGTCAAATATGCTTGAGGAAAATCACTTTGGCAGCTTCAGCTTGTATAGACTGGATTTGGAGGAATTCTACTGCAGGGATCTGGATGAGAGGTGAAGAAGGCTTGAACTAAATGTCAGTTGTGTGTCTTGGGACTAGGGTTTCCCATCTCAGGACATCCTGTAGTTTTTTTTTCCCTTGGGGGGAGGGTATGTTCTTATTTTGGAAAAGATGTGTAGGGGCAAAAACATCCAACAGAATTTTCCTGAAAAAGGAGAAAAATACATTTTAAAATCTTACAGAAATACTTCAAACGAACATACCAGCTTTAAGTGGGGAGGCAGCCAAAGCTAGAACAGAATAAAAAAAGCTGAAGGAGAGATACTGTTACCTCCTGGTAACCTAGCATCTTTTTCCCTGGATACTTTGTAGAGGAAGGTGGAATTGACTTTAGTTGAAAAGAAATGGACCATAAAATACATGTGGGTGCACATCCACACACATTGTACTAATGTCCACTTATTTCCCTTGCCTGTGTCCATCAGCCCAATTCCTTTGAAGTTACTCTCCTTGAAACACAACTGCTGCTTCTTTAAGTAGCTGGGACAATCTTGGAAATAACATTGAATGGCTTTTATTTGGAATACTACAGAAAAGGTAATGAAAGTAACTAAATCACTTACTTCTGTCCAAGCATCCAAGGCAGCTCCTTTGTTAACCAGGGTACAAATCTCAGGATCAGAGAAGGAAAGAATGGCAGTTTAAATAGTAAAGAAGGAGTGTGGATACTTCTCTGTTTTGGGCTTTCTCTATTTTCTTTTAAGTGGATGAGGGAAGTACATCACAGGAAAGCAAATTCTAGCCCTTTACATCATGGCCTCAAATATAATTCTAGCATGTAGGAGAGAGTTCAAGATCTTAAAAGGAAAAGAGCAATTGTATATCCCCTCTCTCTAGGAAGTCAGGGAGAAGCCATTATATTATTACTTATACTTGGGGAATTCTCCAGCCGCCTAATTCTATCTTTGTAATGCCAAGAAGACTCCTTATATTGTCAGAAGCTATTATTTCAGGACCCAAACTAGAGTAGTTCATGCACCATATCAATGATGACCAGTCTATACATGTCCTGAGTGCATTTTCTTATATAACAGAGAAAATCTCATTGTGGACGTCATTGAGGTCTGAGTCTATGCTCAATGGGACACCAATAAGGCTTTATTATTAGTGCTTATTTTATTTTTATTTTATCATTATTAGTGCTCTTTGATTGTGGTGTTCAGAATGGAATATAGCACTTACAAAAGTGATCTGCATCCTTTTTTTTTAATTTTTGGAAGAAATATTCTTCTTAATGAAGCTCAAGTTCACATTAATAGCCTACTACTGACTCAGATTGAACTTGCCGCCCACTTGAAAGCACTAGATTTTTTTCTTTGGTAAATAGTATTTTTTTTAATTATATGTAAAGATGGTTTTCAGCATTCATTTTATAAGATTTTGAGTTCTAAATTTTTTCTTCCTCCCTCTCTTCCTCTAAGATGGCAATCAATTTGGTTCAGGTTATATGTGTGCAATCCTGGAAACATATTTCCACATTAGTCATGTTGTGAAAAAAGAAAACGAACAAAAGGTAAAAGTTACAAGTAAAAAATATGAAAATAGATCTGGTATAGCTAGGCTACCTTCCTTTGCATTTTTAAAAATAATTCCCTTAATATTTTTGAACTTTTATTCTTCTAGATAAATTTTGTTACTATTTTTTCTAGCTCTACAAAATACACTTTTGACTCTGGTTTGATTTAACACTGAATAAGTAAATTAATTTAGGTACAATTGTCATTTTTATTATTAACTTGGCCTACCCATAAACAAATGGTGTTTTCCCAATTGTTTAGATCTAACTTTATCTGTGTGAAAAAATGTTGTGTAGTTTTGTTCATAAAATCTTTGAGTTTGTCTTGACAAATTGTTTTATATATATGCATATATATGCTACATGTATATGCATATATACATGTATAAATATTTATAAAATATGCAAATATATCAAAATATATGTATATATAACATAATACATACACACACACATATATGAGAATAACATTACTGAATAAGAATGGTGAAAATAGGCATATTTGTCCCACCTTTGATCTTATATATATATATAATCTGTTGTCTAACTCCATTTCACTTATATTTTTATGAATTTCTTTTTTTGAATATTCAGCTATGTCAAATTCCATTTTAATAATCATTATAATAAATAGAATCTACTTCTGATCTCTTCAGTTTTGTGTCACCTGTACTTAAAGACGCCATCTATGTCTTTATGCTTTTAAAAAAAGTTAAATATAATACAATTAAACACAAGTCACTGGAAGCATTCCCTTGCAAATCTGCTGTCAAGTTGACATTAAAGCATTAATGTATAGGATTTGTGCCTGGCCATTCAACCATTCTCTAATCTATCTAATTGCCTTATCCTCTAGGCTATGTTTCTCAGTCTTTTCAACAAGAAGAGTCACAGATACTTTATTTAAAGTATTTTAGGGTTTGTGTGTGCATAGACACACACAGATATATGCCATATATATGCATAGGTAGGCATGCATACAAATGTGTATACATGTATACACATACATATATGTCAGTTCTGTAATATAGTGGATTAATAACCTTCTTGGGCAAAAAGGGAAATAAAGTGAGCCTTGTGTAACCTATTCTTGGTGAAGTTATACTTGCTATATATAATGACTATTTCATTTTTGTAGATGCTTACTAACTATATCTCAATGGTAAAGTCTACTATTTGTCCTGGAATGGGAATCCAACCCACTAGTTTATAGTTTTCAGACTCTATTCTCTCTCTCTCTCTTTTTTAAAATTTGGGCAACATGCACCCTTTTCCATTGCCATGATATTTGTATTACTTATTCATGGTTACTCAAAGTCTCCAAGTCATACCACCTTTTAGGTAATCATTTTTAAGGAGAAGCATCCTACCTCACATTACATTCATAAGGCAAACTCTAAATGAAATATCTTTATATTGCCTTGTCCTTTAAGGTCTACCAGAGCATGAAATCGAAGTCACCATAAGCCAAGGTGCAGCCAAATATCCTTTCAAACTCACAACTTCTGTCACTTGCCGTTTGCCACTGTCACTAATAATTTTATGATCCCTCTACTCCCAACATTTCTGGAGTTTTCACACTGAAATTGCAGTACTATTTATTCAAAGGTCATTGCCAAGGATAGTAGGCTTAAAATTAGAGACACCAGAAATGTTTCGGGCCAAGGGAGCATGAATACCATGTTTTCTTATACCACCCTCCCCCTACTGATCCTTCTGTTCCATCCTCACAGGCAGGCAGAGTAATGAAATTAGAAAAATGCCAGTGCTTAGGGCAAGGGACTGTTTTGATGCTCTGAATAATTCCACATTCTGTCTGCTCTGGGAAGGAAGTGGCCAGACACAGTCAAGGAAAGTATGTTAGGTACACTAATTTATATACCACACACCCTCTGCCACAAGGAAATAGTGCCTTGGATCTGTTTGGTTCAATCACTCCTGGGATCAATTCCTTTTCCATCAGTGTTACAGCTGGTGCTTTCTGTGGGGGTGAAATGGATTTGGCCAAGATCAGAATCTCTGATTGATAGAAAATAGATGGAGTAAACTCAAGTGTGGAAATAGTATTGAACCAGATAACTCTAGATTCAGCCTATTAACATTAGTTTTAAAATTCTGAACATGAACATGCTATTATTTGATTTTCAAGTAAAACAGCTCTTGTCTTAGAGAGTGAGAGGCCCAGATTAAGGGCAAACCAGATGTGTTCTGTAGGCCACTAATGAAATTCTTTCTTTGTTGCTGCTCCCTCATATACCCATCCCCTAGTAATGCTGATCATAGAGAGTAGAGAAGAAAAAGAAATTAAAAATCAGGGTAGCTTTTTTGCTAATATGACATATTTTAGATACTAGTAAACACTATATTTTGATATGATTTTTCATCCCTCTATCTCCATCTTTGTTTTTCCAAAATAACTCTTAAAACACACACACACACACACACACACACACACACACACACACACACAAACAAAATAACAACAACAACAAAAAACCTGGTTTTGAGTGCCTAATTTCAATGACCTGCCCCATTTGTGTGATTTTTCTCACTGCAGAGCTTCTTGCTGAGTCTGAATGATGATATTTCGGGATACTGTGGTATACGAATGTTTTAGAATGCTCAAATATAGGTTAATATAGAATTGGTGATTCTCTCTTTTGATAGCCAATTGCAAGGCTCACATGAGACAAAAATAGTAGGCAAAAAGAGTAGGGGACTAGGTAGTTGAAATACTTACCTAGATTTTAGACGCATGTCTTCAATCAATCAGTATTCTGACTTTGAAATAATCCCCAGGGTCATGGATTTAGAGCTGGAAGTGACCTTAAATTCCAGTGAGTCTAATTCCTTTATTTTACCAATGAAAAAACCCAGATATGGAGAGTTAAAGTGACCTCTCTGGGGTCACCAGTCTAGCCAGTTTTGAATGTGTCAGGATTCTAATTAAGGTTTTCTGGACTCCAGTTCCTGTGTAGCATCCTTTCCTTTGTCTACCTTGATAACAATCAATTATGTCACTTTGGATGGGTAAAATTAATTTTCCAGTTCAGGTTTTCTTATCTGACAAATAGTGAAGACAAATTCCTCATTTATACAATTAATGTGATAATCAAAAGAGATGAATTCTATAATTCTTAAAGAAATACATAAACATGAAGTGCTATGCTTATGTACATATATTTCTCTCTCTCTTCCACTTTATTCTTCCAATCTGGAGAGTGCTGACTTTTTTCTGAGCCCATATTTCTCC
The DNA here is from genome assembly GCA_023553655.1 of Myrmecobius fasciatus. Classification (NCBI taxonomy): domain Eukaryota; kingdom Metazoa; phylum Chordata; class Mammalia; order Dasyuromorphia; family Myrmecobiidae; genus Myrmecobius; species Myrmecobius fasciatus. The sequence continues at coordinate 38,934 of JAJPUD010005279.1, forward strand.
TTATGGAAATAGTATCAGGACAGACACTAATCTAACAGAATGATTTTGGAATGTGTTATTAGAATAATTGTTATTCCAAATAACTAGAACTTTCTGGGTTGGGGAATAGAATTATTCTGTATATTCACTTCAAGGGTTGAGTAATGTAATGGACATAATATAAATGATATCCAGAGGTATTTGAATGTGATTAGCCCTCTCACCTTGGTTTGTCCATCCAAACAAGAAAAAAAAAATAGCAGCTTGTAGGATTATGATCCAAATCTCAGGAACCCAATATCTCCCCTTTCCTATTTCCATTATAATCTCCTAAAGTAAAAAAAACAAAACAAAAACAAAAAAACAAAAAAACAAAAAAAAAACACTTCTCTTAAAGGAAATGTTGGCTCAAAGAAATCCCACATCTCAATTGGGAATTTGAAAGGAATTCATCTCAGGATTTCGTATTTATTTTGTGCCCATTCCATTTTAGTTGCTCAGAATAATTAATTTTTCCACTTGATAAACATTTATTAAGTACTCCTATATGCCAGAATACTGTGCTGAATTGGGATATAAAAATTAGAGAAAAGATACTCTTTTCCCTTGATGAGCTTATACACCAATAGAAGAGAGAACATTCAAGCAAATATATACAAAGCAAGCTGTAAACATCACAAAGAGGAAATGATTGACAGAGAGAAATCACTAGAATTATGTGGGGTTGGAGATGGGTTCCTCTACAAGATGGGCTTTAGTTGAGATTATTAGGAAACCAAAGAGATCAGGAGTCAGAGCACAACATTTTTTTACACATATTATTTCTTTTGATCTTCATAAGAACTCTGTGAGGTAGGAGCTATTAATTGTCACTATTTGACAAAGGAAGAAACTGAAGCGCAGAAGAGATAATTAATTTCCCCAAGGTCACAAAATGATATTAGTAAGCATATTTTAAATTCTTACAGTGTGCCATACACTGTGCTAAGTCCTGGGTATACACAAAAAGAAAGTTCTTTTCCTAACAGAAGGCAATACATCAGAGTGTGTGTGTATATGTGTGTGTGTGTGTGTGTGTGTGTGTGTGTGTGTGTGTGTATGGGTGAAAATAGAAGGAGTGAAAGGTAGTCAATGATAAAGGGACATGATAGAGAAATCAAGGATGCAGTCTAATGAGAAATTAATATTATAAAATAAATAGGACTAACAAATATTTATTTTTCAGGTTTGTTGAAAGGAACAAATGATATAATATATGTAAAGAACTTTGCCAACTTTCATATAAAAACTGGCTATTATATTGTGACATATTCAAATTATTTCCTCATTCCTAATAAATCAATAAGCATTTATTGTTCCTTTTATGTGTCATCACCTATAACTATTTCTGAGCCAATGAGACATAAACTCCTTACCCTTTTGCTCTGGGTAACTAGATGGAATATATGAATGTGTGGGCAATTTTCATTACTGATAACTAATAGGCTATAGGCACTCACTGTAGAATAAGATATAAGGACCAAGATGCAGGTTCCAGAGATAGCTAGAGAAGAAGATGTGGAGGAAAAAAATGCAACATCCATGATTCCAAATAAAAATTTACCATCTCTTGGCGAGATATGGATGCCGAGAAGCTTGTCTCTGTCCAAAATGTTTTACTTAGCTCTCTTAACATGGTTTTTCAGTTTTAAGCCACACTATATAGATGACTATAGAATGTCCTAAAAATGATAACAGACTGCTTGACAAAGTGTATCGCTGAGATACTGTTATAAAACACATTAAAAACATGAGTAGTAGTAGTCAAAGTAATTCCAGTAAAATAAACAACAGCAAGAACTGTGCTATTTTGAGTCACAGCAGGAAAGACAGTACAGCCTTCCACATAGTCATAGGCAGGAATATGTTAAGTTTGTAGATGTAATAATTTGTATAACATTTTATAAATTTGGGACCATCAGCAATTGTCAGAATTCTTGAAATTAAAATCAATGAAAATTAGTGTTTGAAAAGGCTTTAATGATGACCTAGTTAGTCAATCAGCAAACATTTATTAAGTACCTATTATGTTACTCATTGTTTTGGCTGCTCATACAAACCTTCTCATTTTATAGATAGAAAAAAGGTCAATAAAGTAAACAAAAAAAAGACTCTCTCACATTGACATCATGAGTTAGCAGTAGGATTCAGAATAGAATGAAAAATTCTTAATTCCTAGTCCAGTCTTATAGGAAACTATTCCATTGACCAGTCAAAAAGCTTTATTGAGCCAAATCAGAATTTGTCCCAGGATTTATTCTACAATATTCTCTACCTAAAGGAATCCACTGTTCATTTCAAAAACCTCCAGTGAGAGAAAGCTCATTTTCTGAGGCAGCATCCTCCATTTTGCATACATGCATGCATAAGTTACACACACATTTGTGTGTGTAAAATGTATAGATATTTATATACATACATGTATGTATGTATACAGATACATATATATATTATGTGTGTATAATTTCTTACAAGAAATCTTTTCCTTATATAAATTACTATTTTGTCTCCACAAATCCTACCAAGACACTTTTTTTGACCTCCATCCCCAAATATAAAAACACAGCTGTTAAACTTTAACAAATTCATAAGTTTAATGTAAAGCATTAAAAAAAAAAAACTAAAATCTGAAAATGGCTTGAAGAGAAGACTTGGTTTATTGAGATAGAATCCATTCAGTGATAAAATATATGTTCCTGTTCCCAGTAAACGCTCAATGACTTTTTGTTTATTTGCTTGAAATTAGGGTTTTAAATCAGTACAGAAGCTTTTACCTGTTCCATTTCTGACCTAGACTTGTTCTCAGTTTCTTGTGCAACCTGATAGACCCTTGCCATTAAGAATTCACCATATAGATGTCAGGCTTACGTTGAATAAAAAATTATTTTAAATCTACTGTAGCTCAGAACTCCACTGATTCTACTAGCTTCAGTTTCCTCAATAACAAGAAGGAATGCCATGTTCTACTATGCCCAGGCAAGCTTTTAGAAATGATTTTATAAAGAATTTTTTTCTATATAACATACTGAAGAAAGCAAAGTTACAAGAGGAAAAATGTGGATGTATAGTCATGCTTATTTTGAAATGTCAAAGGCAATAAATTGATATCTCTATGACAAGTATAATGGTTAAATCCAAAGAACCTATTACTTTGTGGGAGAAGAGTTTTCCTATCTGGTAATAGTCCTTAACCTTTTCTTGTAATGGCTAAATTTTTAAATATCTCCTTTAGTACTTAAAATAGAGTCCCAATGGCCTTCTTGACTTACCCAGTTTCTAAAGTAAATTATTTATTATTTTCTCTATGAGGCATCAATTTTTATATAAATAACAAAAATTAAAATCAAAATCAAGCTATCATGTATATTTTGTATTCATGACAATTTATTAAATGTTTTAAAGAAATGTAGCCATTTAAATTTTAAATGAAAATGTAAGATTTTTTAAGGCAAAGATTTTATGTAGACATATTCCCTCAACTTTCTGTGATATTGTTTGATAAACTAAACATTTATGAAATTATCATCAAATGAAAGAATGAAAATTTTGTTTTCTGCTATTTTCCTTTTTGCACATATTCTTCTGTAGAAATCAGTCTTAGGTACTGGTACCCCGATTGTAGAGTGAGGAAGGAATCCTTTGACACCTTGCAAATTTCCCCTTTAAACAACTATAAAATTATTTAAAAATTGATCAAGGGGAAGGGAATCAGCTTACCACAATGGCAGGAAAGGTATGTGGGAGTGGGAGGGGAGAGAGGTCCAAGTGCAACAGAGGCAGCTAACCCCAAAGCAGAGAACCTATAGTAAAACTCTAATCCAAGAGAAATCCACCAGCAAGATCCCACACTCCATTAAACCAGTAGTCCCCTAGGCAAGTGAATAGTCTGTGCTGAGCAGCAAGACCTTATGCCAGCAATGAAATTCTTCAGAAAAAAAAAATGCCCAGGGACAGATGCATCTACAAGCAAATTATATCAAACATTTAAAGAGTAATTAATTTCAATATGATTAAAAAACCTATTTGGGAAAATAGGTGTATAAGGAGTCCTACCAAATTTCTTTTATGACATAAATATGGTGTGGATACTTCAACCAGCAAGAGCCAAACAGAGAAAGAAAATTATAGAACTGTTTCCCTAATGGTTATTGTTGCAAAAATTTTAAATAAAATGCTAGCAAAGAGATTGGCATTGTAATGCAATAATTCAGGAATACAGGACTTGTTCAATAATGGGAAAGCTGTCAACATACTTGACCATATCAATAACAAAGCCATCAGAATTCATATGATTGCCTCAATAGATGCAGGAAAAACAAACAAAAAACAACCTTTGACAAAATATGTCACCCATTCCAATTAAAAACGCTAGAGAACAATAGAATAATTGGAGCTTACCTTAATATTTATTTAAAACCATCAGCGAGCATTATCTATAATGGAGATCAGCTAGAAATATTCCCAGTCAATCAGGGGAGAAGCAAATATGTCCATTATCACTGCTATAATTTAATATTGTACTAGATATGTTTATATCAATAAGAGAAGAAAAATGTACAGAAATTAGAATAAGTAATGTGGAAATAAAACTATTATTCTTTACAGATGATATGATATTATAAAATTCTAGAGAATCAATTTTAAAAACTACTCAAAATTATGAATAACTTTAGCAGTTGCAGGATACAAAATAAACAGGTAAATCATGAGTATTTCTATATATTATCAACAAAGTTTAACAGCAAAAAACAGATGAGTTTTATTTAAAATAACTGTAGACAATATAAAATATTTTGGAGTCTACCTTTGAAGAAAAACCCAGGAACTATGTAAACACAATTACAAAATACTTTTCACACAAATAAAGTCAGTTCTAAACAATTCAAAAATTATTAATTACTTAAGGGTAGACTGAGCCAATATAATAAATGTGACAATTCTGTCTAAATTAATCTATTTATTCAATATCATACCAATGAAACTATGAAAAATATTTTGTGGAGCTGAAACAATAACAAAATTTGTCTGAATGACATGAAGGAAATCAACCAAAAAAATTGTGAAGGAAGGCATTTCCTTTGTATTAGAAGCAGGACTTGCATACAGATATTCCTGACAACAAAATTGGTTCTCTATCTACCTTCTAAGGCTGATTTTACTCCCAATTTTAAAAATATTTTAGGTTAAAGTTTAAAGTTCCAAATTCTATCACTCTATCCAAGTCTTTCTGCCCTTCTACTCCATTCCAAGAAAGTAAAGAATCTGATATAGGACATGCATGTGCAATTATATAAAACAGTTCCTTTCATATTCGACATTTTGTATAAGAAGACACCAATAAAAGTGAAAAATACCATGTTTCAGTCTGTATTCAATAAATACCAGTTCTTACTCTGGAAGTCGATATTAATGTAAAATAGATAAATTTGATTATAGGAAATTTTGAAAAAAGTGCATAAACAAAACCAAAGCAACCAAAGTTATTAAGAAAGCAGAAAATTGGGTAAAAATTTTGCAAGAAATATCTGATAAAAAAACTCATTTCTCAAAACATTTGGAAGAAGTATCTGTGATAAAAAACTCAATTCTCAAAGAGAATTGAATCAAATTTATAAAAATGCAAGTCATTCTTAAATTCATAAATGGTCAAGGATATGAATAGACAAATCAAATCTATCTATGGTCATATGAAAAAATCTTCTAAATCACTATTGGTTAGAAAATGCAAATAAAACCTGCTCTTAGATATCACCTCATATCTATCAGATTGGCTAATATTACAAAAAAAGGAACATATTGAATGTTGGAGGGTTTGTGGACAAATTGGGACACTAATGCACTGTTGGTATAGTTGTTAACTGATACAACCGTTGTGGACAACAATTTGGAATTATGTTCAAAAGGAAATAAAATTGTGCATATATTTTGGTCCAGCAGTACCATTGATAGATTTATATCACAAAGACATCTGAAGAAGGGAAAACGATATACATGTACAAAAATATTTATTGAAGTTTGTGTATTTGTGTGTGTATTTTAAAAAAGAATGCTCGTCCATTAATCACAGAATGGCTAAACGAGCTGTGATATATGATTTTAATGTAATATTATTGTTATAAGAAATAACAAGTAGGATAATTTCAGAAAAGCCTGAAAAGGCTCATATGAGCTAATGCATAGTGAAGTGAACAGAAGCAGTAGAATGTTATGCACAGTAACAGCAATATTGTTTGATGAATTGTAAATGATTTAGTTATTCTCAGCAATACAATAATGCAAAATAATCCCAAAGGATTAATGATGAAGCATACTATCCATCTCCAGAGAAAGACATGATATTGATTGAATACAGATTGAAGTGTGGCATTTTTCACTTTCTTTATTTCATTTCCTCCATTTATTAGTGTGTTCTTATATAAAAATGACTAATATGGGACTATTTTACATAATTGCACATGCATCTTCATGTTTTGGGGTAGAGAGAAGGGCAGGAAGGCTGAACTAGAGGGATAGAATTTGGAGCTTTAATCAAAAATGCTTTAAAATTTGGGGAAAAGTAGCCTTAGAAAATAGAGGAACAATATTGTTTTCAGGAACATCTGTATGCATCTTACTTCTAACGCAAAGGAATGAGGGACCATGGACAGTTCACTTAAATTCACAATGCCTTGGGAGCTCTGAATACAGATGAAATCAAAGTTCAGGCTAAAAATGAAAATTAAAAAATAAAATACTTACCACACATATAGTCTGCATCATTAAAATATGCTGTTATTTAGTTGTAGTTAGACAAAACTAGAAGCATCTATAATTAGAAATATGAAATTTGTACTAATAACAAAATCATGGAATTTTAAAAAGTCTTCCATTAAATACTGATATATGGGATTAATTCTTCAGAGATCTATCAAAAACAAAGAAACAACAGTCTCCACATTCCATCTTCAAAGGAAACTTTAGGAAAGTTGGCCTTGAATACAATTCTGTTTGAAATTTGAGCCAAATGGATGGATTCTGTTCTCAATGTCAGCTGTGCTGAGAGTGAAGAGGAAAAGCTGTTGTCTGAAATGAGGTCAAGTCCACATGCTGGCACAAAGTCAATTCTTCTCAAGAATCTGAGATTTTCAATCCTGCACCTGTAACAGGATCATGCCGGAATCCCCAACTTGGCAGGGCAGCTGTTCTATCAGCTCCACTGTGGATATTTGCACAACTCAAGGAATAAGCTTGTGAAAGCATTCTGTATGTAGGCTTGTTGATCAGTTCCACAATATGTGCCATATATTGATATAACAATGTAACATTTCATTATACTTAGGTTGCAATACTATATGAAAGGGGGATACATTGCAGACTAATTAATGCTGGCAAAGCTTATAGTACAGGCTCTTTCTGTTTAGCAACAATCAGCATGATTCCTACAGAGCATGCATGCTTGTTGGGGACACAGCCACATGGAGAGGAGCTAGCAATTTACATAAATGGTGGCAAATTTTAAAATTCATCATGATAAAAAAGAAAGTATGAAGTCATGTCCTACATATGACTTGATGAATGGAGTGCTGTATTTGGGACCTGAATTCTTCATATACTTACTGATTGTGTGATTGTGGGCCAGTCTTCTAACCTCTCTTAATCTCTGTTTATGGATATGTAAAATAGGGATAGTAATAACATACATCCAAAAGTTATTATGGACATAACATGAAATATACATGTAATGCAAATGTTTTGCAAGCCTCAAAGTGTTATATAAATACTGCTTATTATCGTCTTTATGATAAAAATAATTATCTTGTTTCAGACACTTGTTTTGTGATCTCGGATACAATTATCTTCATGATATTTGTGCCATCACAAGATTAAAATGTTGTCCCCCAATTCTCTCTCTCTTTTTCTCTCCTCTGCTCTTCTCTTCTCTCTCTCTCTCTCCCCCCTCTGTCTCTGTGTCTGTCTCTCTGTCTCTATCTCTCTCTGAATTCCTCTCTTTTGCTGAATTTCTCTCTCTCTTCTCTCTCTGTCTCTCTGTCTCTCTCTTCTGTATCTCTCTCAATTTCTCTCTTTCTGTCTTCGGTTGAACTTCTCTCTGTCTCTGTCTCTCTCTGTGTCTCTGTCTCTTCTCTCTCTTTCTCTCTGTCTCTGTGTCTGTCTCTCTATCTCTTTGAATTTCTCTCTTTTGCTGAATTTCTCTCTCTCTCTCCTCTCTTCTCTTCCCTCTCTGTCTCTGTCTCTCTCTCTTCCTCTGTATCTCTCTCTCTCCCTGAATTTCTCTCTCTCTCTCTTTCTCTTTCTCTCTCTCTCTCTCTCTCTCTCTCTCTCTCTCTCTCTCCCTATCTCTTTCTCTCTCTCTCTCCTCTTCTCTTTTCTTCTCTTCTCTTCTCTCTGTCTCTGTCTCTGTCTTTGTCTCTCTCCCTCTGTAACTATCTCAATTTCTCTCTTTCTGTCTTTAGCTGAATTTCTTTCTCTGTGTCTCTCTCTCTTTTTCTCTCTCTGTCTCTCTCTTTCACACACACATAATTTCTCTCTCTTCATGCATGCACACACAAACACATGTGTATATATATATATATATGTATATATATATATACAGACACAGACACAGTTTACTTATCCTTCAAGAATCATTTTGAGGGGTAGCTAAGTGGTGCAGTGGATAGAGCACCAACCCTAAAGTCAGGAGGACCTAAGTTCAAATTTGATCTCAGATACTTAACACTTCCTAGATGTGTGACCCTGGGCAAGTCCCTTAACCCCAATTGCCTCAGCAAAAAAAAAAAAAAATCATCTTGAATGCTGCCTCCTGTCTTCCCTGTTCACCCCTATGGGAAGTGTTCTTTCACTCATCAGTTGGCCAATGGTTTTTGTTGGCAAATGGATTTTGTTCAAAATGTGATATATGTATGTGATGAAATACTATTATGTAAGAAGTAATGAACAGGTAGATTTCAGGGGAAAAGTAGGAAAAGTTTGTGTGAATTAATGCAAAGTGAAATGAGCAGAACCAGGAAAATATTGTACAGAGTATCAGCAATATCATGTGATCAGCTATCAATGTCTCACCTCTTCTTAGCAATGTGAAAATCCACAAGTACAAAGGAATCATGAAGAAAAATGCTGTCCATTTACAGATAAGGAACTGATTGATGGACTCCATACAGATTGAAGCATACTTTCCCTACTTTATTCTTTCTTATTGTTTTTCCTTTTTCTTTCTTTTTTCTTTTGGAAGAGCAAAGAGGAGAAAGGGAAGGAAAAAAACTTGGAACTCAAGATCTTATAAAAGTGAATGCTACAATTTTTCTTGACATACAACTGGAGAAAAACAGAATACTGTTTTTAAAAAAATGAAAGAAGTGGAAAATTGTTCTAATACCTCTGCCAAGTAAACGCCAAATATGGTCACAAAGTTAGATAAGATTAACTAACAACAACAGCAAGGTTTACTTTGCCACTTTTCTTCACTAGTTCATCTCCACAATCTTTTTTGATGATATTCACTCAAAATAAAACCTCAAATGATCATAAAAACACCAAAATATTAACCACAAAAAGTCGCATGTTAAAATGCATACCAGTGGACTCTCATAATACTAGTTGAATAAATATCAGGGAGCTATTAGAGCAGAAAGGGAACTTTAAGAAACCTTAAAAGGGAATAGAGGATCATGGCAGAAAGATAAATGATGCCCTTTCAGTGAGGGTCTATGAACGTATGGGTAGATTTTAGGTATCTCTGACCCTGGGTGGGTCCAAAAATGCATCCTTCCTTATTAACTTCTAAGTATAATTTAGCGTTTTCTTCATTTTAAAAGAAATATTATCCTGAAAAAAACTCAACATTTCATCATATTGTCAGAGGGGTCCATCACACCACACACACACACACACACACACACACACACATACACACACACACACACGGTTAATAAACCCTTCTGTAGAGATTAGTCCAACTCTCTCATTTTACAAATGAGAAAACAGACTGAGTGGATAAATAATTCATCCAAGTTTGCAATCTGGTAACAGAGACAGACTGGTGATCTTTGAGTTCAATGCTCTTTCAACTCTAAATGGATCAGAAGCAGATGTAGAACCCTAAGGTCAATCCTTTGAAAAGAAAAAGTACAAATAATAGAGACCAATGGAGAGAGATCTAAGGAAAGTATAGTGAGGTAGGAAGTAAATTCTGATCATGGAGTAAGTTGGAGGAATAATGGTATAGTGGTCAATGACTGCTCAGCTCTTGTTGTTAACAGATGTATTTTGAAGGCCTTGAATAACCTTATTCAGTTTTTCCTTCTGATTTTCAAAGCAGTGAGGCTTGAAATCTCTTTTTGGTATATTTTGGGTTTCTACCACATATGAATCCATTTACAGATAGTAAATGGAGCTAAATGTCAATCATGAAAGTTACTATAGACTGAATGTTAACAACCAAGGAAAGAGTTAATTTGGAATCATAGAAGCAAAGATCTAGAGTTATATGATGCCATCTAATCCACCTCTCTTATTTAACAGGTAAGAAAATTGAGATTTAAAGAGTGTGGAGAAAAGTACAGAGTAGTGGACAAGGAATCAGGAATACTTACATTTAAATCCTTCCCCAAAATTTTCTATTTATATCAAGCTCTGTATGATTCTAAATACATTATTTAACTTCTTAATGGCAACGTTCCTATTCACAAAATAGAAATAATAATAACAGTCACTTCAATGTTTTGTTATGGGGAAAATTTGAGACAGCATAAATATCCTGCTTTGTAAACATTAAAATAGCGATAATGATGATGATAATGACATGACTTTCCTAATATCACATATGTTATAACTAATGATTGTCTTTCTGCTATAATTTGCAATTATTGTGACAATGTGTGTATGCACAGGTGTGTGTGTGTGTGTGTGTGTGTGTGTGTATTGTGTTAAAGAACAGCACATTTCTCACTTAAGGAAATATAAAACATAAAAATCAAAAGATTCTGGTACTTATTTGTACTAAATCATTCAACTCTTTGGTTACCATTTGAAAATTCTTTTCTCTTTTTTATAATTTACTTTAAAATCCATGTCATTTGTATTCTGTAACAGAAGCTCTTTAAGAATATTCAACTTTTGTCTACTTGCTTTTCTTATTAAAATTAGGCACAAAGAAGAATTGCTAATGATAAACTTTCCAATTGAAGATATGTGGGAAAAGTCTATGGGGACTAAGATTCAACATATTCAGACAAAAAAAAAAAAGGTTTGAACTATTTTGTCTTAGAAATTCAAATAGCCAATAAGAAGTAGTTAAAACTGAAAAAGTAGAGAGCAGATCTATGACATATATAATTGGGGAATGAATTTCTTAGGGAAAAGGCTCTTCAAGAAGATTCAATAACATAAATAATAACATCAAATTATAGTTGGTCAGATATAGATTCTTTCTCACTGAATGAGTTAATTATGATTCATTTCTTTTAAAAGGGTGCAAAAATAGGGAGCTTTTGGAAAGCCTTAAGAAACTCTTGAATGATCATCAAGCCATCACAACATAGACTATGGAGAAAAGTTAAGACACCATTAAAGTTATAGCAACAGGATATACTTGCTCTTTTATTAGCTAGCTGATATGAAGGTTAGAATACTGAATATAGAATCAAGAAAATCTAGTTCAACTCCTGCATCAGACACTCACTAAGTAATCTAGATATGAAGTCCTTTGCAAGGAAAACTTAAAGTTCTTTATGAAAACTCATGATGATGATAAAGATTTTGATTTTGTTGTTGATAACAATGATGACGATGATGATGATGAATAGATCTGTCAGAGCAGAATTTTACACTTTATTTGAATCTTAAAATCATGGCACTGAGAAATGAAAGATTTTACTGATAATTTAGTTAAAGATTTTTTTTCCAATTTTATATTTGCAAAAAAAAAATAAGTAAAGTGAGAGAAATCATCCTTTATCTAAAGTCAAAAATCTATTTAAATAACACTCCAACTGACAGGCTCTAAGTTCAATGTCTTTCTACTACCAGTGCATGTCTACCTTAGAAACTTGGTTTCTGCTCAATCAAAAGGCATACACAACCAATATATTAAGAAAAAAATCAGACTTCCTGTTTGAACTTTGAGTAGTATATTTGAGAAGTGAAGTCAATACATCTCCCTGCTTTTCAAAAATAAAACTCTCTGATTATTAGGGATAAGGATTTAGAAGATAAGAGAAATGAGTGAAGCTTACTGTTAAATTCTCATTGAATTGTAAGTTAATGCCCTAAGTATAATTATGGGGCTTAAACATTGACAAGTTCTTGGCCTTGAAAACACTTTTTGATGTTGAAATTAGAAATTTGTCTATTGAATAATGGAAGTCATAAAGAAGATATATTAAAACAGTCCCAATTTGTGGCCTTTCATTCTTTTCTCCCTATCAATTTGCCTACAACATTAACTATTTTTATCAATATCCTAATTCTGAACTGATTACTTCCTATTAGCTCTTTAAAATGTGTGTATAGGGAGGTCAGTAGAGGGTAGAAAGAATACCCTTATCCTTCCCCTTCACTTTCAACTTATACAATAAATCTCATTAAAGCAGCTTCCCTACAGTATTTGAATGAAGAGAATCAGAGGATCATGATCACAGGATTATAGATTGAAAACTGAAAATTACCTTATTGATCATCTGTGTTAACCTCTTTATTATCAGATAAGGAACTGAAGCCCAGAGAGGGTTCTAGAGACTTTTTTCAAGGTTAAATGATCATAAATGGCAGAGGTAAGATTTGAAATATGGTCTTAACTTCTAAAGCCATCTATCTTCATACTGCAGATGATGCTATTAATATAAGATTAGAAACTAACCTCCCCTAGGAAATAAATAATATTCCTGCTCTGAGTATGCCTATCAAGAGTGGATTTAGATGAGTCAATTTGATATCATTAAGTCAGGGGTGTGGTTATAAATTGCAAGCTGTTTCTGTACAGTCTGAGAGTTAACTTTAAAAAAAAAAAGTTTTATTATATTTTAAAATGTCAAAAACATTCTTAGCCCCCAGGCCATACAAATAACTGACTGTATAGCCTGTAGGTTTTGGACCTATCCCTAGAGTTTGACAATCCATGGATTAAAGTATTATCTTTCTATAATGAAAAGAACAAGAAATCTGTTTTTCCCAAAATATTGTGTAAACCACCATTGACATTCAGCATCCAATGAAAAGACTTTTTTTTTTTAAGTGTATATTATATAAACATAGAGGAAGAATGGTTTAGTTGATAATAAGTCAGGAAGACTGTTCAAATACCCTTTCTGAAACTAGCTGTATGTGCCTCGGGCAATTCCCTAGGACTCAACTGTGTCATGAATGGGTTAGGATCTGCTTTAAAGGGGGAAAGAATCCCACAGTCAGAAATCTTTGTGTTATCAAATGACATATACCTTTAATTATGAGAATAGCAATGGAAGGGGTGATTTGGAGGGAACATATAGATGACTACCTGATTTTATATATACATACGCATATATATATATATATATATGTCTGTGTGTATATATATATATATGAGTATTTTTTGTGTACATCTGGTGTGTTTTTGTGTGTATAAATGTTGAGGTGAGATTGAATAACAGCAGTGAATTACTTTCAAGAAATTATGCAATGGAAAAATTATGCCCTGTTATTTGGGTAATTTCTGAGAAATTGAATGACTAGCAATGGGGAAAGAGAGTGGAACAAATCGTAATTTAGGCACAGACAGAATGAGGGAAAAAGAAAAAAAAGTATAAAAGGGTTATATAGGTAGATAACACAGGGAATAAAGATGGGACTAGAAGGAAGGGAGGCAACATGAGGAAGAGTATGGGGAGAGGAAAGAAAGTATCACTACTGTAATTAGGGATGACATTTGGAAGTATTCTGCAGCATGGAAGAATGCTTGCTGAATAGGAGTTTGGGGTCTCATTTTATAGTTATTCTTGAGGGAAAATAGACTAACTCTTGCCACCTTTGGGATGTTTCCTCAATGTATGCAAATACTTTCTATGTTGTAAGCAAAACTTTAAATTTAACATGTCCATATCGTCTAAAAATTTTTGTATCTTTTATTGATCGAATGGTCTTTGCTATAAAGGTATGGAATTATTTGGAATTTACATACCACAGGACCAAAAATCCTGACAGCAAAGCCTAGACAGCATCCCCTAATTGAATGTGTATTACTAGCATAGATAATATTATGTTATTATATTATTAATAGTATTACTATTACATAGCATTCATCATAGATCTTTGAGATGATGTATATATAACTTCTAGGTTCCCTTTATATGAGAAATAACTCCATTGGACTCAAGAGGAGTAGAGTTAAAAGTCTTTAATTTCAGAACTTCAGATGACCTAAAGAATAGGAATAATAGGAATATAGGTTTCTTATACAATAGGAACTTATAGAATCAATTGTCCACTTTTTAAATTTCCAAAACACAAGTCTCTCCCTTGATGCCCCATTGGCTGTGTATTTGAGGTCACAACATTTCAGGAGTGCATACTCCTCCAAACTAACTTTGAATCTCCTCTCCTCATTACATCAATACTCCTCCCTTGGAGGTCCCTTTATTTGGAAGTAATTTAATTCTTCCCCTGATTTCCTATTGGCTTAGTACTAATGCCGAGCTTCAGAAGGGACCCCAAAAGGTTCGAGTTTGCAGATCAGTGTTGCAAGGAGACTCAAAAAAATTTTCAGGCTTGAACCCATCTCCAAGTCAAGGGACAAAGTTTATTGTAATTAAACACCAATTTAAGCAGGTTAAGTCCTGAAAGAATTTAGCAAACAACCAGGAACAAGGAGACAAATTAATCCAGTTCTTCAGGTCACCAATTTGCTAATTTTATGGCCTAGAGGTAGAACTGAGGAGTGGTCTCAGAAATTTGGTTATCACTGACCAGCAGATTATGTATCTGACAGTCAGCCATGTTTGTAGGACTATCCTAAGGTCAGAAGACTTTAGAATCATTGATAGAGGGTCAGAACAATAGCACTCTAACTCAAAGGACCTCAGTATCCCTAATTTATTTTCCCTAAAGTCTAAAGGAAGAAATATTATTATATTCCTAGGCCAGAAGACTTTTATACTTATTGTAGATATATTGTGAAAACAACAACACTCTAAAATCAGGAGACCTCAGGACTGCTAATTCTCAAGCCAAAAGACTTTAGAATCATTGACAAATTGTTAAAATAGAGGCACTCTAAGGTCAGAGGACCTTAAAATTATTACTGTGTTTTCCCTAGAATCTGTACCCTATCATTTTTCCCCTCTCAAGCAGTTTGAACCCCAAATTCATTTGGGACAAAGGGACAAAAATCTCATCTTCTGAAGCTGCTTCAGGCTGATAAGGGGTATAGAGCTGTCCCTGCCTAGTGGGGTCCAGACTGAGGAGGAGAAGGATAATACTTGAAGATGGCAGCAGTAGCAACGAGGGGATGCTGAGTGTCAGAATCAGTTAGCCATTGGTATTGAGATTGAACAAGTTTTTAGAAGTTCATAATTTGGAGTCTGGAAAAAACAAATCTCATAGGTAGATGGAGCAAAAAAACAGAATAAACAAAAATAGAGTTAGTATGGGGGTTACTAGGAACAGTAACCAGGAACCTCACCCAGAGGAATACCTGGCAGGGCTAGACAAGGCTATCTTGAATGAATCTCATCTAGACAGCTTTTCCTAGGCTAAATGCCAAAGAACATTTTCTCCAAATCCCTGCTTTTGTCTCCTCAAAGGAGTAGGGGTAATGGGTAGAATAGTAGTATTATAGACAGTGAAAGGAGTGCTCAGGTGGTCCAGGGTACAAGCACTATAATGTTTAAAAGGCATTCAGCATTGAGTAGACAGGATCACATGCAGAATGGAGATAATAATTAATCTTAAATGGGTTTGATCTCCTTTAACAAAAACCATCTCTGCCTTTTCAGTCTTACAAGAGAAAACTTTTACCCAATTAGTAAAGGTGACAACAAAAACCAAAAGTGGGGGCATATGTGCAAAGTCCATCTACTAGTCCTACTGGATGTGTACCCCTCCTCTGGGTGGGCTTCAGCAGAGGGAGGGTAAAAAAGCTTTTTTGGATTTACTTGGGCACAAACTAGGCAGGTCTGACAGACCTGTTTAATTGTTTCTCCTACTTTGTGACCAGTGAAAATAGGTTTCACAACGGATTGGAGAGCATTTGTCCCAAGGTATAGCCCAAAGAGCCCAAAGCAACACTGGTCTGCAAGGAGTCTCCATAGAAATTGCAGGCTTGAACCCATCTCCAAGTTAAAGGACAAAGTTTATTGTATTTGCAATGCCAATTTAAGTAGGCTAAGTTCCAAAAGAATTTAGCAAAGAACCAGGAGCAAGGAGACAAATTTATTCATTTCTTCATGTCACTCATATGCTAATTTTATGGCCTGGAGGTAGAACTGAGGAGTGATCTCAGGAATTTGGTTATTACTGACCAGCAGATTATGTATCTGACAGTCAGTAGGACTATCTTAAGGTCAGAAGACTTTAGAATCATTGATAGAGTGTCAGAACAATAGCAATGTAAGGTTAGAGGGCCTCAGGATCCTTAATATATCTTCCCTACAGTCTAAAGGAAGAAGTATTATTATATTCCTAGGCCAGAAGACTTTTATAATCATGAATAATTTGATTAATTGTTAGAACAATAGCACTCTAAAGTTGGAGGACCTCAGGATCACTGATTTTCAAACCAGAAGATTAGAATCATTAACAGATTGTAAGAACAGAAGCACTCTAAGGTCAAAGGACCTTAAAATTCTTGCTCTATTTCTCCCTAGAAGCTGTACCCTATCACTATCTTATCTGAAAAGTTTTATTTCCCCACTTAACTCTGTCTCCTCCTCTTATCACACCATTAAATTTGTCCTTGTCCCCCCTCCCATCTGTAAGTAGTTCTCCATTCCTAATTAGCTTTCACAATTATCTGCTATTCTAAATCTCTACTCTTGACCACATTTTCCTTTCATTTTCAAATCTAAAACTTCCATTCCAATTTCATTCTTTTATTTCATTATTTCCCATCCTAACCTCTATTTCTTGGATTCAAATGTATTTTTCTAGTTTAAGTTTCATTTCTATGTATTTTGCTAATTCAATTTTCATAACTCTGTGAAAACTAAAAACTGAATTCCAGTTCACACACTTGAAAATTTCACTTCCTGATATTGCCCCTTTTAATAGCTACCTATAAACTTGCTTTTCAAATTTTCCCCCACCTTTATACTTTCCTTTTAATCTTGTTTGTGTTGGTTTTGTTTGTGCAAAAACTTATTAATTTAATGCAATCAAAATTCTTCATTTTGCCTTTCATAATGTTCTCTAGTTCTTTGGTCATAAATTCCTCCCTTCTCCAAAGATCTGAAAGTAAGTTTTCTCTTGCTTTCTCACTTTGCTTATGGTGTCATCCTTTATGCCCAAATCACGTACCCATTTTGACTTCCTTTTGTTATAGGATATGAGAAGTAAGTCTATGCTGAGTTTCTAAGTTTTTTCATTTTTCCCAGAAATTTTTATCAATAGTAAGTTTTTATCCTAGAAGCTGTAGTTTGGGAGTTTATTAAATATTTGATTACAACAGGCCAAATTATTGTGTAATTTCTTCCTAATCTATTCCACTGATTCACTATTTCTTAGCCAGTACCAAATGGTTTTGATGATTGCTATTTATTATGTAGTTTTGGGGCTGGTACTGCTAAAACACCATCCTTTGTATTTTTCTTTTCATTAATTTCCTTTATATTTTTGACCTTTTCTTCTTTCAGATGAATTTTGTTAATATTTTTTCTATTTCTATAAAATAACTTTTTGGCAGTTTTATTGGTGTGGCACTGAACAAGTAAACTGATTTCAGCAGAATTGTCATTTTTATTATATTACTTCAGCCTACTCATGAACAATTGATATTTTTTCCATTTGTTTTGTGCTGACTTTATTTGTGTGAAAAGCGTATAATAAATAAATGTATTCATATATTTCCTGTTTGTCTTGGACAGTAGACACCCAAATATTTTGTCTATGTTTTTTTAAATTTTTTTTATTAAAGCTTTTTATTTGTATAACATATGTATGGGTAGTTCCCCAGCATTGATCTTTACAAAGCTCTCCATTACAAATTTTACCCCAAGTCCCCTCCCCTCCCCTAGATGGCAGGAAGTCCACTACATGTTAATAATGTTCAAATACTTGACAAGTTGTGCAAGAAAAATCCTATCTATAAGAAAAAAAAGAAAATCAGAGAAAGGAAACACAATGCAAGCAATCCTCAATAGAGAACATGAAAATGTTATGTTGTGGTCCATATTTCATATCCCTCTCTCTGGGTGTATATGGCCTTCTTCAGTGAACAATTGGAACTGGTTTGAGACAATTCTTTGTTGCAGAGAACCATGTCCATCAGAATTGATCATCTTGTAATATTGTTGTTGCCATGTATAATGATCTCCTGGTTCTGCTCATTTCACTGAGCATTAGTTCATGCAACTCTCTCCAGGCCTCTCTGAAATCATCCTGCTGGTCGTTTCTTACAGAGCAATAATATTCCATAATATTCATATACCATAATTTATTCAGCCACTCTGCAATTGATGGGCATCCCTTCAGTTTCCAGTTTCTAGCCACTACAAAAAGAACATTCTTGCACATGTGGGTCCCTTTCCCTCCTCTAAGATCTCTTTGGGATATAGGCCCAGTAGAAACACTGCTGGGTCAAAGGGTATGCACAGTTTGATAACTTTTTGAGCATAGCTCCAAATTGCTCTCCAGAATGGTTGGATCCGTTCACAGCTCCACCAACAATGTATCAGTGTCCCAGTCTTCCCACATCCCCTCCAACATTCATTGTTATCTTTTCCTGTCATTTTAGCCAATCTGACAGGTCTGTAGTGGTACCTCAGAGTTGTCTTAATTTGCATTTCTCTGATCAATAGTGATTTGGAGTAACTTTTCATATGACTAGAGATGGTTTTAATTTCATCATCTGAAAATTGTCTGTTCATATCCCTTGACCACTTATCTATTGAAGAGTGGCTTGAATTCTTATATATATGAGACATTTCTCTATATATTTTAGAGATGAGACCTTTATCAGAACCCTTAAATGTAAAGACGATTTCCCAATTTGATGCTTCCCTCCTAATCTTGTCTGCATTAGTTTTATTTGTACAGAAACTTTTTAACTTAATATAATCAAAATTATCTATCTGGTGTTCAATTAGGAGTTCCAGATCTTCTTTGGACATAAATTTATTCCATCTCCACAGATCTGAGAGGTAAACTATCCTATGTTCCTCTAATTTGCTTACAATATCATTCTTTATATCTAGATCATGAACCCATTTAGATCTTATCTTGGTATGTAGTGTTAGGTGTTGGTCAAGCCCTAATTTCTTCCCCACTAGTTTCCAATTTTCCCAGCAGTTTTTGCCAAATAGTGAGTACTTATTCCAAAAGCTGGGGTCTTTGGGTTTATCAAACACTAAATTGTTAAAGTTATTGCCTATATTATCCTGATAATCTATCCTATGCCACTGATCGACTTGTCTATGTTTTTTTAAAGGGAATTTCTCTTTATATTTCTTGCTGCTGGGTTTTGTCAGTAATATATAGAAATGCTGATGATTTGAGTGAGTTTTATTTTATATCTTACAACTTTGCAAAAGCAGTAAATTGTTTTGAGTAGGTTTTTGGATGATGTTCTAGAATTCTCTAAGTATATCATGATATCATCTGCAAAAAGTGATAGTTTTATTTCCTCCTTGCCTATTTTAATTCCTTTAATACTTTTTTTCTTTTCTTATTGCTAACAACAACATTTCTAGTACAATATTAAATAATAGTGGGCATGATGGGCATTCTTTTTTTTTTTTTTTGCTGAGGCAATTGAGGTCAAGTGACTTGTCCAGGGTCACACAGCTAGGGAATGTTAAGTGTCTGAGACCAGATTTGAACTCAGGTCTTCCTGACTTCAGGGCTGGTGCTCTATCCACTGTGCCACCTAACTGCCCCTGATGGGCATTCTTCTATCACCTCTGATCTTATTGGGAATTTGGCCAGCTTCTCTTCATTACAAATGATGCTTGCTGTAAGTTTTAGATAGATGCTGCTTATTATTTTAAGGAAACCTCCTTTTATCTCTATGCTTTCTAGTGTTTTTAATAGGAATAGATGCTGTATTTAGTCAAAAGCTTTTTCTGCATTTATGCAGATTATCATATTATTTCTGTTAGTTCTGTTATTGATATGATCGATTTTAGTAATAGTTTTCCTGACATCGATCTATTAAACCAGCTTTGCATTCTTTGTATAATTCCCTTAGTCTTAGTATATTATCCCACTGATAAGTTGTTGTAATCTCTTTGGTGATAATTTATTTATAATTTTTTTTGCATCATTATTCTTTAGAGAGATTGGATTGTAATTTTTTTTTTTTTTGCTGAGGCAATTGGGGTTAAGTGACTTGGCCAGGTTCATACAACTAAGTGTTAGTTATCTGAGACCAGATTTGAACTCAGATCTTCCTGACTTCCGTGCTGGTTCTCTATCCACTGCACCATCTAGCTGCCCCAGGACTGTAATTTTCTTTTTCTGTTTTGGCTCTTCCTGATTTAGGTATCAGTACCATATTTATTTCATAGAAGGAATTTGGCAGGATTCCTTCATTACCTATTTTTCCAAATAGTTTACCTAGCATTGGAATTAATTGTTCTTTAAATTGGTAGAATTCACTTATAAATCCATCTGGCCTGGAAACTTCTTCTTGGGAAGTACATTAATGGCTTGTTCAATTTCTTTTCTAAAATAGGACTATTTTGGTTAATTCTATTAATCTGGGCAATTTATATTTTTATAAATATTTATCCATTTTGCTTAGATTATCAGATTTGCTGCCATGCAGTTGAGCAAAATAGCTCCTAATTATTGCTGTAATTTCTTTTTCATTGGTGGTAACATCACCCTTTAATTTGTGATGTTGACAATTTTTTTTTCTTTTTCGAATCAAATCACCAAAGGTTTATTTATTTATTTTTTCATAAAACAAACTCAGTTTTATTTATTAGTTCAATAGTTTTCTTGGTTTCAATTTTATTAATCTCTCCTTTAAGTTTCAGGATTTCTAATTTAGTATTTAATTGGGGTTTTTTGATTTGTTCTTTTTCTAGCTTTTTTAGTTGCATGCCCAATTCATTTATCTCATCTTTCTCTATTTTATTCATATATTTATTTAGAGATGTAAAATTTTCCCTAAATTTCCCCCCTAAAAAGAACTCCTTTGGCTGTGCCCCATAACTTTTGGAATATTGTCTCATTATTGACATTATCTTGAATGATATTATGGATTGTTTTTGTGATTTGTTGTTTGACCCACTCATTCTTTAGAATTAGATTATTTAATTTCCAGTTATTTCTTAGTCTATCTTTCCCTGCCTCTTTATTGAATATATTGTTTGTTGTTTTGTGGTCTGAAAAGGAAGCATTTATTATTTCTGCCTCTCTGCAATTGTGAGGGTTGTTTTTTTTTTTTTTTGTCTTAATACATCGTTAATATTTGTGTAACTGTGCATTCCTTTCTGCCTCTATTCAGTTTTCTCCAGAGGTCTATCATATCTAGGTTTTTACAATCCTATTAATATGCCTAGTTTCTTTCTTATTTATGTTGTGATTATATTTTGATTCTGAGAGGGGAAGTTTAAGGTCCCCATCTAATATATTTTTGCTGTCTTATTTCTTCTTGTAACTGGCTAAATATCTTCTCTAGGAATTTGTATGTTCTACCACTTGGTACAAATATATTAATATCATTACTACTTTATTGTTTATGGTATTCTTTATCAAGCAAGATGTACTTTCCTTCCTCATCTCTTTTAATTAGATCTATTTTTTCTTTTGATTTTATCTGAAATCAGAATTGCTATTCATGCTGTTTTTTTAAATTCAACTTAAACATAATAAATCCTGCTCCACCTTTTTATTTTTACTCTATATGTATCTCTGTGTCAGATGTGTTTCTTGTAAACAAAATATTGTACAATTCTGTTTTTTAATCCACACTGTTATTTGCTTCCATTTTTTGGGAGAGTTCCTTCCATTCACATTCCACAGTTGTGATTACCAGCTCTGTATTTCCCTCCATCCTATTTTCTCTCATATATATACTTTTATTCTCTCTTCCCACCCTGTCCTTAGTAGTTTTTTTTTTTTTTAACCATACCACCCACTACTTTATTTTCTATTGACAAGTGTTTCTGCCTTCCCTTCTATCCAGTCCCTCTCTTTTTTCCCTCTTTCTTGTCCTACTTCTTTATATGGTTAAATGAATTTCTATAACCAACTGAATGATGAAATCATTCCCTCTTTAAGCCCAAACTCATGAAATCAAGCTTCAAAAAAATGCTCATTTCTCTTCCCTTCTTTGCCTGGATTGTGATAGGAAATATTACAGAGAAAAATTTTTGTGCCGCTTCATGTGATCTAATTTGTCCCATTATATCTCTCCTTTCTTTTTCTCCTACAACAATCCTTTTTCCACCCCTTAAAGTCTTATTCTTTGATATTATCACATCGGATTCCATTCATAATCACACCCTCCATCTATGTGATGCCCTGGTCTGTCTGCCCCAGTTACAGATACAATTCTCAAAAGTCATAGATATCATTTTTCCATCTGGGGATGTAAACAGGTTAACCTTTAAATACATATTTTCTCCTGTTTACCTTTCTATGCTCCTCTTGAGTCCTGTGTTTGAAAACTGCATTCCCTTTTTAGTTCTTTTTTTATTTTTTATTTTATTTTATTTTTTTAATAGAAATTCTTTTTTTTAATAGAAATGATTGAAAATCTCTTACTTCATTGAAAATCCATAGCCCTTAAAATGACAGAAAAAGTTAGTGATGAATGTTGGAGGGGATGTGGGAAGGCTGGGACACTGATGCATTGTTGGTGGAGCTGTGAACAGATCCAGTCATTCTGGAGAGCAATTTGGAGCTATGCTCAAAAAAGTTATCAGACTGTGCATACCCTTCGACCCAGCAGCATTTCTATTGGGCTTATATCCCAAAGAAATCATAAAGGAAGGAAAGGACCCCTACATGTGCAAGAATGTTTGTAGCAGCCCTTTTTGTAGTGGCTAGAAACTGGAAACTGAATAGATGCCCTTCAATTGGAGAATGGCTGAATAAATTATGGTATATGAATATTATGGTATATTATTGTTCTGTAAGAAACGACCAGCAGGATGATTTCAGAGAGGCCTGGAGAGACCTGCATAGACTGATGCTGAGTGAAATGAGCAGAACTAGGATATCATTATATATGGCAACAACAATACTATATGAGGATCAGTTCTGATGGACATGGCTCTCGTCAACAATGAAATGTTTCAAATCACTTCCAATTGTTCACTGAGGAGGGCCATGTACACCCAGAGAGAGGGATGTGAAGTGTGGACCACAACATAACATTCTCATACTCTCGATTGATGTTTGCTTACATTGTGTTTCCTTTATCTGATGTCTTTCGTGTAGATACAATTTTTCTTGCACAACAAAGATAAGTGTGGAAATATATATATATATATATATATATATACATATATATGTATATATATGTATATATATATTCAATTTGCCAAGTATTTTAATATAATTAACATGTAGTGGATATCCTGCCATCTGGGGGAAGGGTGGGGAGTAGAGGGGAAAATTTTGTAACAGAAAGCTATGTAAGGGTTAATGTTGAAGAATTACCCATACATATGTTTTGCAAATAAAATAAAATAAAATAATAATTAAAAAAAAGAAAATACATAGCCTTCCTTGAAAGATGATATTCAGTCTCACTGAGGACTTTTTCTTAGTTGTAAACTCAGATCATTTGCCTTTAGGTATATGGAATTCCAGGCCTTCTGATCCTTTATTGTAGAAGCTGCCAAATCCTGGCTTATCCTGACTTTCTCTCTTATACTTGATTTGTTTTTGCCTCAAAGCTTGCAGTATTTTTTACTTGAGATTGTAGATCTGGAGTTTTGCAGCAATGTTCCTTGGGATTTTCCTTGTAGGATCTCTTTCCAAAGGTGATTGATGGATTCTTTCAATGAATATTTCTCCTTCTCTTTCTAAAATATCAGAGCAGTTTTCCTTGGTAGATCTCTTGAAAAATATTATCCAGGTCCTTTTTTTTTTGGTCATTGTCTTCAAGTAGAAAAATAATTTTAAAATTGTCTCTTCTGTAACTATTTTCCAGATCAATTGTTTTTCCAATGAGATATTTTATATTTTCTTCCATATTTTCATTCTTTTTGTTTGATTGATTCTTGATATCTCAAAGAGTCATAAGCTTCCATTTGCTCCATTCTGGTTTTTAATGTGTGATTTTCTTCAGTTAGATTTTGTATCTCTTTTTCCATTTGTTTAATTTTATTTTTGAAGGTGTTGTTTTCTTTAATGGATATTTTTTGACAATTTCATTTTTTAAGGAATTGTCTTCTTTTTCCAAACTGTTGACTCTCTCTTTTCTCATTTTTTTTCTTCTACCTCTCTTATTTGCCTTTTAAAATATTTTATGAGCACTTCCCAAAAGTCTCTTTGGGCTTGAGACCTACGCATATCCCTCTTTGAGATTCTTCTATATGTTCTCATATGAGTTGGTGTTTTGGTCTTCCCTTTCACTATAGTGGCTTTCTATGGTTAATGTTCTTTTCTGCTTCTTGCTCATTTTCTTTCCTTTTCTTTTGGTATTTCCTCTTTTTTTTTTTTTTTTTACTTTTATGGTATAGCTCTGCTACTAGGGTAAAAGGGATACTGTCCTAAGCTTCCTGTGTAGCTCTGAGTCTTGGCTTTGAGTACAGGGGCCTCTTGTGTTTGCAGATAGCTTTATCTGCTATTTCCATGAAGCAGCTTGATTTCCCAGAATTTGCCTTCTGAGTTGGGATTGGAGACTCAGCCAGAACTGATGATCTCAATTGTTGATCTTCTGTGATTAAGACCTTCTCAGTGGCTTTCCACGATTCTGTCTGAGTTGAGCTGAACCCCCTTTTCACCCCAATGAAATTGACCTTTCTTGCAGTTTTTCCAATCTATCTTGAACTGGAGGGTGCTTTTAATCTGTCAGATTCTTTTCAGAAAGTTGGCTTCATGCAGTTTTTGACGGAAACTGGGAGAACTCAAACAATTTTCTGACTATTCTACCATCTTGGCTCCACCCCTCAGAGTCCAAACTTACTTCTTATACTGGCTACAAGACAGGGTGGAGGAGGATGGAGCACTTTGAAAGACTAAAACAAGACACACTATTTAACCCAAGAGTAATGAAAGTAAAATAGGACTGACTAGATATACCTGAGTTTTGAATTCTGCTTTAATTTGTGTAAAAGCCCTCCTAACAAGGCTGGAATAATGGTAGTCTCCAAGTTTGCCTAAGTCTCTTAATATATCATGTTTTTGTTTGTTTTTGTTTTCTCAAACAAGAAAATAATTCTCTTAAGGGTATTAGCCTAGAGGAACTAGAGGAAGGAACTTTCTGATATAAAAAGAATGAAGCACCTCCAGAACAATGGTGTATGAATGGTAAAGAATAATGAACTCTACTTTCCTTTTTTTTTTTTTTTTCATTTTATTGCTCCAGCAATGGGGCCAAGGTTAAATAAGAAGAATATTGCTTTGTGATTAAAAAAGTTTGTTTACTGATTACTTGTGTTTATACCATATGGTTTACTTCATAATGATGAGACCATTTTTGCTTGTTTGTGGTTTTGCTTTAGAGAAAATGAGAGGTAATAAAAACTTGTAGATATTTCATTGCATTCAACTGGCTGGGAGATTATCTTCCTAGTTTTGTGGTAGAAACACAAGATTGCTTGGGGGTTCAAAACATTTTATTAACTCTATTTGGAAGGTGTAGTTTTAAGATTTTATTGTTGTTCAGCTTTGCTGAGAAAGTTAATCCTCTACAAATACTGACCTCCAGCCTACTAAAATCCTCTAGAGCAAATCTCATTATCTCTAAGCCAAAAGGTCTCTTCATGAATCTTCAGAGGCAGCTAGGTGTCTCAGTAGATAGAATACTTATACCTATTAACTGTGTGACCTTAGGCAAGTCATTTAGCCTATGTATTCCCTAGTTTATACATTTGTAAATAATAATATAATTTGGATAATAATAGTACCTGGTTCCAGGGTTGCTGTGAGAATTAAGATGAGATAATATCTGTTAAGTGCTTAGCAAACTATAAAGTCTTAGTGAATGCTAAGCTACTCTTGCTGCTGCTGCCAGTAATGGTAATCTTCATGATGATGACAATGTCAGGAAACTCTTGAGTTTTCCTCAATTCACTGAAGAGGAGAAGATAAGTACTAGAAGTCTCCAGATATAGTTATTCTCTGAGTCAAGGATAGTGATCTTCTCTGGGCAACACATTTTCATTAAGACTGTATTCTGCTAGACTTAAACTGCAAGAACTATGTCATATCTAATTTTTGGCTCTACCTTAATATGTCAAAATTTTTCACACAGAAAAATAAATAAACATTTACTTATTTATTGAATCTTCCCATTAGTTCCTATAAGTTCAATTTAAAAAGGAAAAAACTATTTTATTCACATAGTCACAGAATGTTACAATCAAAAGCTTCCCTTTAATCAGTTCCTTTATTTTATAAATGAGGAAACTGAGACCCTGGAAAGTTGAGTTATTTGCCTAAGGCTTCCTAGCTCAAGGAGCAGTGTACGGTTATAAACCTAAATATTCTGGCTCCAATCTCAGTGCTACTCCCACTCAATTACTTATTATGAGAGGTGATATTTGTTTTAAAATTGAAACACGTTTTTCTTTAAATTAATAGATATAATCAGTAATTAGACACTTTCTTGGGAAAGACAGTGAATGGAATTGTCAACTTACATGGAAATGGCTTTCCCTAAGCATGTACAAATCACATTATTGAACAGATAATAACTTCCCCCAATTG
Source organism: Myrmecobius fasciatus (assembly GCA_023553655.1). Classification (NCBI taxonomy): domain Eukaryota; kingdom Metazoa; phylum Chordata; class Mammalia; order Dasyuromorphia; family Myrmecobiidae; genus Myrmecobius; species Myrmecobius fasciatus. The sequence goes on from JAJPUD010005279.1 coordinate 65,967, forward strand.
ACTTTACTGATTTCATAAATGTCATATTCTTAGACAATACATTTTACCTTTTTTTTTTTATTTTAAAGCAAGAAAACAGGGGCAGCTAGGTGGTGCAGTGGTTAGAGCACCAGTCCTGAGGTCAGTAGGACCTGAATTCAAATCTGATTCAGACATTTAACACTTCCTAGCTGTGTGAATCTGGGCAAATCACTTAACCACATTGCCTCAGCAGAAAACAAGCAAACAAACAAACAAAAAACCAAGCAAAGAAAAACAAAGAAAACAAAGCAAAACAAAACAAGGACAAAAACAGATACAAATTCAGTCTTGTATATTGTCCCTATAAATGCAGTGATTTACTAGATTGAAAAGGAAAATATATCACCATAAAAAAAATCAGGAAAAACTCCTTATTCTGATACATTTTAGATTAATCTCCAGTTCTTCAAGTATTTAATCTTCATTCAGTAAATTCAAGCACATACTCTATATTTTTTTTTTCCCATTTATCCCATCATGTTTGCTCTAGCTATTGATGCACTTTTACTTAATCCTATCCTTAGTGGTCATAAGTAGAGGATTATGTAAAATGGCATTTGAAAGCTTTCAGATTCATTATAGTCTATCTCTATACCATGTCAGATATGTAGACAGAACTATCCAGTAGCTAACAAGAAGGAAGAATGTTCTAGTGGAAAGAAGATGGGCTGTGGAATCAGTAGTAGCCTGGGTTGGATTCTAGTCTTTTCAGATAACTAGTCCTGTGAGACTAAAAAGGTTTAAATGACTGACTCAGTGTCCCACAATTAGTCAAGTGTTAGAGCTGGAAGACAAACACAGGTTCCCTAATTTTAAAACCATTGCTATTTTGACCATAACATTTTGCTGATAATTTATTAATTGCTGACTGAGAATATCTGATGAGCTAGTGAAGCTCTTTCCCAGTTTTTGTCATGGGATTGAAAGCTTTTGATTAACACTGCAGACTGTTCTTCCATGCTCAGAACTGCATATATCATGGGTTTAAAAAAAAACAAAAAGAACTTTGTCCTAAGTTACCAAATTTAGGTGATGTTCACAGCAATGGGACACTATAGCACAGAAACGGCAAAGCTTATCACCTGGTTAGCAGGAATAAGAAAAAAAGGAAATTATCATATAGTTCTCTTCTGCCTCCCACTAATCTAGTTCCTCACTTCCCAGGAGATACTTGGTGCTATTTTTTTTCCAATCGCAGAAATAAAATAAAACAAAACAAGGAAGCAAACCTCCATTCTATTAGATGGTTAAGAATATAGAATCGGGAATTTTCAACCTGTAGAGATCCCTTTTCCTAGGGAAAAATGTATGCTTGTCCCTCAAAATGTTTCTACTTCTGATATTTAGTGGGGAAAGAAAAGAAATAAAAGTGGACATTTGAATCAGTGTCTGTGGATCTGTGAAGATATCATGTCTGGTGCTCGATCTCGTCATGTATAGGAATACATGTCCTAGCCTGTTTGCTCAGAGATGTTGAGAAATGATATAGAACATGTGGAAGCATGGAGAGTTCTTTAGAAGAAGGCATTACAGAAATCCATGGCAATGTGATTCTGAGAAGGAAGCTCTCAGAGGTAATTTTTCCAGGAATTATATTGTAATGCTAGAAGCAATAATTTATTGGTACTTTAGTGTCATTCGCTGATCCCTAAATTCTTAGGAAAACATTAAGTCAAGACTTTGCAATGTGACTTCCAATTCCAGCATTTCTGCCTCATCTTTTTTATTTTAACCAAAGGCAATTTATATGAAACATGGATTTTGTTTTGTTGTGTTTTCATGAAGTTTTGCATATGAATTCATTATTCATTTTGAATTCATTTCAACCTCCCAACTTTGAATAACAACTCCCCCCAAAAAAACCCCCACATTTTTTAGACTTCATTTAAACTTAAGAAAGGAAATGGGTTTTGAGGCATATTTTAAGCATCTATTGCTTAAAGCTAATATCCACTGTTCATCCCTCCAGAGAATTTCAATTTTCAATTGTCACATAGATACCAAGGATGCATCTACTTGACTCATCAGTCAGCATTAGCTTAATTGCTGGATGGAGAAATATGCTTATAGGCAGTATATTCATAAGCTTAGCCAGGTTATTAAATGAATACAAAATTAGCATTTTTAAAAAATGAAAACAAGTAAATGACTCATTTTTGCAATCTTCTCCATTGCCATCTTAATTTTTCTCTCAGTTGTTTTTTTTTTTTTTATTTTTAAGTTTCCCAGGTGGTGTTCTCTCCTAAATGATTTAATGTCACTATTTTCTGTAAACAATCACTCAGCATTATAATAATTAAATCTTGTAGTGAAGTATTTCTGGTGGCTTTGTATGTTGCCAAACATCTAAAGCTGTCTTGGCGTCCCTCATTAGGAACTGGCAGCCATCCATGCAGGTTAGAGGTTAAAATAAAGAATCGAAATCTGAACAAGTTAAGGGGATGACACCTTCGCTATTCAGGGCAAGTTATGTGACCTACTTGACCCTTCTTCAAGTCAGCTGTAAAAACAAACTCTCACTGATAGTCAGATGCTGGGCATCTGTGCTAATGCATCCCATTAAACCGTCTGCTATTGCACAAGAGAGCAAGAATAGAATGCGGCAGAAAAGAACCCAAAGAACTGCAATGGATGATATAATTCTCTCTATAGCTTCATTCCCAGTGAAATCCAGTGAATTGATGACCAAAATCCAAGCAATAGCAACAACAACAAAAACCTCCTTTAATCACAAGGATTAAACCTATTAAATCATATTGCTTAAAAGTTTTTATTTATTTTTTTTTTAAATTTTTTATGCCTTCCTTCCTTTCTTTCTCTTTTTCTCTGGCCATCTATAATTCCTCTGTATTTGTCTTCCTGTGCCTTCATTAAGAGGGGAGTCTTGTTTCTATCCCTGATCAGTCATTCAATTTTACTCTGGCACCTTCTCTGACCTCCTACTATAATATAGCAATCCCATTTCTCTGTCACTAACCCTCTCCTAATTCCATCCTGAGGCTGAAATTCCATTGGTCTACCTGAATTCTATTCCCTCCCTATCCCAGTGATTCTGAAGACCTGGTGACTATTTTTCAAATCTTATTCTCTACCCCACACTGACCAATTCCTTTTTCTAATCTCCCTAAATAAAACCATACCAATATTCCACTCTAAAACTACCTACTTCTTTGGCTGTTCCATAATGGGTGCCATTAGCTTTCATCTTGAACCTTTACTCTTCCCACTCCCTCCATTTTCTTGTACTCAAGAAATGAGTAGTTCCTAATCAGTTTTCTTAGGCAACTTTTTGATCACTGATTTTATTTTCACTCATCATCTACTTCCACTTATCATGGCAGAAGAGATAGAATAATCCTTGTTCCCCATTGCTATTTATAGACACTCTATTTACTACTACCTATCAGTAAACCTCCTTTGAAGCTCATTTAATTTGCATTTGTCACCTAATTAGAATGATGGTGACTGTCCTCTATGACCTACAAGATATTGCTTTTCTTTCTGCAATGTGTGTCTAGATCTCATTCTTTTTCATCTCTCCTATTCTTGTCCCCATACTATTCTTATCCCCAATATACAAATTGATGTATAATGATACTCTCAAACACTCTTAGTTACTCAGTTTCCTTACTCTGACTCCATCTCAGTTACACACTCTGGATCTTACCATCACTCACAAATGGAATCATATCATTTTTATGATTTATGAATTCAAAAATTCCTTCATCTGATTATATTCTGTGGTCATTCCACTTTTCCCTCTGACGTGAATCCCCAAACTTTCTTGCTCATCTTCAGAATGAGCTTCAATCCCTCCTTCTCTCAGTTCTTTGCCAAGCCAACCGATGCACTGACTATACTCTTCTCCCTTCGTAATTGTGATATATTGATGAGCAAATTCAGTTTTACATTGTACTCTTCTTTTGAGTTCCTTGATACTTATTTATTCTGTCTTCAATATTACTCTGACATGTCTCAGTCTTGGATTATTTTCACAATATTCTGTCTTTATTTCTATCCAAATGCTGATCAGCAAGGAAATTAGGAAACCAAATTGATTGAGTATACTAACATTTCATGTTCTATAATCTCAACTGTGCTTTCACTACAGCTAGGGAATCTGTTTATATGCCTCTCTAATTAACTAACTGCATTTCTCATTATAGGAGACTTTTCATCCCTTCTTAAAACTTCCCATGGCTTCTCTTCTCTTCACCATCTCAGCTGAGAATTTTGCCTGATTTATTAGTGAAGACAAATAAACAAATAAAAAAATTAAGGCAATTTAGGGAGAAATATTTCTTTCCCCCTCTTCCTCCTTATCTTACTTCACTCAGATGCTTTTCATTACTAAATTGTGCTTCTTCCCTGCCATAAGAGCAGAGGTAGCCCTTCTTGCCAAACCTAATTCCTTCATCTACCACAGCAATTTTATTTCATTTTGTCTTCTAAATAACATTTCTCCTTTTATCTTCTCTAATCTCTGGGTAATTTTCATTTTTCTCTCCCTTTCCTTGCTGTTTTTCCATTAATTAAAAAAACAAATTTTAAAATAAAGACAAAAACAATTTCCTATCTCCCTCAGCCTCAAAAAAGTAACAAAGAATGTTATTTTTCTCTTTTGTTCCTAACCTGAGAGTCTTGTTTATTATTGTTATCTTTATTTCTTGCTTCTTGGTCTCTTCTTACTTTTTTTTTTCAATCTGATTCCATTCATGATACAGTTATTGTTCAACTGTTCCATCCATATTTAACAATGATTCACTTAATTGCCAAAATCTCATGATCATTTTTTTCAGTTCTCAGGCTTCTTGGCCTTTTTACAGCCACTGATACTACTAATCATCTTTTTCTCTTTGATAATCTCTTCTTTTTACACTTTCATAGCATATTTTTTTCCTATTTGTCCTTCTACCACCTTCACTGTGCCTGCTGTGTATCCTTGGCTAGATCTAAATCAAGAATTGCCCTCAAGGCTTTGTTCTGGGTCCTCTTCTCTTTTCCCAGATCTAGTTTTGCTCAGTGATCTCATCACTTTTCATCAACTCAATTATCATCTATATGAACATATATTTATGGTCCTAATTCTAAGACAAATTCAGCAGAATAAAGTATTATTTTACGCTAGAGTCAGAGAATGTTTCATAAAGCTAAAGTCCTTAAATTGAACTTTAAGAAATGCATAGAATGTAGGTGTTGGGATAAGTGGAAGGCAGTCATTCAAAATCTGGACAATCTGGAAAAATAAAAGGCTTGGTTTCTGGCATAAGCATCACTTTGTATAAACTGTAATGAGGGTCAACATGTCAGGAGCAGGGAGTACTGTTAAATTAAAACTGGAAATCGATAGATCTAGATTGTTGTTCTGACTTTACCATCATCTAGTTCTTGGACTTTGGACAAATTATTCCCCTGTTCGTTCTCCAGGTTCCATTTATACAAAATGAGGGAGTGGGATAGGGTTGTCTTGTTGGTTTTCATAGTCCCCTCCAGGCTTATATATGTTCAAGGATTTTAGGTTGGAAACTCAAAAGACTTTGATATTAAGAATAGACAGGACATAAGACAGGAAGGAACAAGCATAAGTTTAACAATGAATCATAATTGGATTTCAGATATGTATAATATGCCTGCTGATTTTCTGTCACAATTAATAGGAAGGTGAGTTTCTATAAATATCTTAGCAATGACTAAATCCCTTTGGAAAAGAGAACAATAGATTTTGGAGACAAGAGTAACATTTTGAATGATAGTTTTTGCTCTTCAATGGGAGGAAAAACATGTTAGAATGGGAGGTGCATTAAAATTTTTAACTAATTCTTTTATTTGACAAATGAAGAAACCCATTCCAAGAAGAATTAAACTGCTTGTTCAGTATAAAGAGATAGGAAATAGAGGAGATAGAATGTGTCCCCAGGTCCTGCAATTCCAAAATCAATATTCTTTCCATTGTTCCATTTCATTCATTCATTGTTTCCATTTTTCCATTTCATCAGTGAATGATCTGTCCACCCTTCTGTTGCTGAGATACTTGATTTTATCACTGATATAAACAAATTTATTATTATCAAATTGAATGCTTTTGACAGTGACATTCCCTTGAATGTGACAATTAGAAATGAAGTTGCATTTTTGTTTGCTCATTTTCCCAGCCTACTACTTGGCTTTTAACTCTTTGTTAAAGAAGGGCTCTGTTTCCAGAATGAAAGATGTAATATTTCAGACTTTAGGACTTTTGTGCAGCTGTTTTCAAAGATCCTTCTAGTGACTTGCATTATGAACTAGCGCTGCTACCCAGATCTGATTATGGGCAAATCAACAGTGCTACAGGGCCAGCAAAGAGACTTCCTGCAACCTCCCTCTGTCCAGGTGTCTGTCCACATTCCTAACTTCACTCTGCCATCTTTGCTCTGCCTCAAAAAATAAATAAATAAATAAAGAAGCTATATTTTTTAAAACTGAAATCACTTAATTTAGTTGTTTGCTCAACAGTTAGTCAGGAATTAATAATAATGTTAAACAAAAACAGTAGCTCCTTTAATAGAATTGCATGCACAGAGTTAGCCTTCTGCATCGAGGTCAGTACTACTTGTAGTTGCTCTTTTCGGATTCTTTTAGACAGACTTCTGACAGATTGCATAAAGTCTTAAGTTAAAAGTAACCTAGTCACTTTTTTGTTGATTTGATTGACAGTGAACCTAAAATGCCAACTGCACTCAGGTGCTCATCCAGGGGTATCTGATTCTAAAACCTTATTTTCCAAAGTAAAGTATTCCATCATGTTGGGAAAAAAAAAATCTTTGCTAGTCTCCTCAGGACAATCTAATCTGGATTAAAATTTTGTCCTTGAGTTAATGAAGCAAACGTTCAGGCCAGCAGGAGACAGCGTTTGCATTTGTAGCAGGGAATAATGGATTTCATAGAGAGAAAGAGAAGAGAGGCAAGACATTAGGGAAAAGAGATGAGAGAGGGAGACAGACTTCTGCTCATTATCACTTTCTGGTCATCTTTTTGGAGGATGGAGTCATGTGCTTCAAAATCTCCATTTAAGGAAGGATCTCTTCCAGAATGTCTCTTCATTTTTTAGCTGGTTGAACTACTTTAGCACTTGATTTATCCATCATGCTCCTAAGCCAGGTTATCTTCTCTATCACTTTTATCTTTTACTGTCACTTTCCTTTTGCATATTATCTTCCTCGTTTCTACTATAAGCTCTTTGAGGGAAGGAACAGTCTTTAATTATTTTTTTTACTTGTTTCCCTAATACTTATAGCAATGCCTGGTATTAAGTGCTTAATAAATGTGGATTGATTGTGAATGAACTTCATAATGTGGTACCAATACTTGAACATAGTGGTTCTAATTGGATTGAACCAGAAAAGAGAACAGCAGTATTCTCCCCACCCTTGGGTTGTATGTTTTACTTTTCTTAAAATAGACAGCATTAATATTCTTGGCAGCTATATCATATGCAATGTTTGCATTGTGAAAACATTCAGATAAATCATTAGTGCAATAGATCATTGATTTTATCTAAATGCTTGATTTTAAACAGAAAGTTTCATTTACATGCTTGAGAATTTTGTTTTCATCATATAATTCAGTCCCATAGAATATTGGACCAAAAATGAATTGCTTAGTTATTAGGGAATAATTTGAAATCAAAATCTCAATATAAATTAGATTAACTAATTAAAAGTTATGATGTAATAGTACACTTAGCTAGTTAATATCCACATTGTTATGAGTAACATTCATGTACTTTAAAAGAGTTGAAAATGTCCTCGGTATAAACATTTTTGTTAAACCACTTAAAATCAGTTTGTTCCTATTGTATTTTAAATCTAAAGTTTGATCTTTAGCTGTGTTTCTTGATCTTTAAGTTACATTCTCAGATTGCTTAATTTAAACTACTATTTGACATTTTCCTACTCAATTTTATTAGAGGCTTCTCAAAACTTAATTGGCTTCAGAAAATGTCAAGTTCATTTTATTTAAATCTTTTAATTGCCCTAAATAGTCTATTTTAAGATTAATGTTTGAATAAAATTTTTATAGCTTCACTGTTTCCTGAACATGTTGCATATAAGTCTATAGTCTCCTATGAATGATTTATTATCAGGTAATTTTTAAAAACATCTTTGCCCCAAATAGAGTCTTTGATAACATAACTGACATTCCTTTCTTTTATCTTTTCTCATGTAGAGTGCAGTGACACAATCTTTCATTCACATTTACCTTCCCTTTAATCTCATTTGAAATAAAAAGTCTCTAGTTTGGGAAATCTAAAATATTAAGAAAATTCTTGTTTTATTGCATTTTAATAGTGGGATAAATCTCTGGGGAACTACATAATTATGGGCAGGTAAGGAGAAGAAAAGAAGTGATTTATTTAAAAAGAAATGTACTATGCTCTGCCTGAGATTTTTTTATTTCTCTTCTGGCCTTGTATGTCAAATAGTTAAAAATCAAATTGGTAACTACTATAATATCTGAGTTAAAAACAAACAAACAAACAAATAAAAAAAAAAAAAACTTGAAGAAGTAGTTGGTACTATGACTAACTCCAAAGGTCTTTACTGAACAATTGAAAATCCATATCAGTCATTGACTTTTCAATAACTACTCCTATTTTGTGACATATCTAAAAGGTTTTAGGAAAGTCAGAAATGTACCTACTGTGACTTCAAGTGAAAAGTGTGTTACATTAACTTCAGTTTGGTTAGACGTTTATTCACTAAGCCTTTTGCCAGTTCTTCTTTAAAGAGAATTTAGTGATTTAAGTTACAAACTTCTTCCATTCAATATTTTTGAAATTCTTATCATGGTCCTTTTTTTCTATGCCCAGAGACTTTTACCCTGAAATATCCCTCCATTTACCCATTAAAATAGAACACAAAAAGAAAAAGTAAGAATCATATCTTAGAAAAAGCTTAATGAAACAACTAAGCAAAATCCTTAATACAATATTCCAAGAAATTATAAAGAAACTTATCTCCAAAACTTTTTAGCAGAAGGGGAAATGCTTTTGGAAAGTTTACCCTATGTAGTTTACCCTGCTCCATCACTCAATAAGAAAACTCTTAGTATATATATATATATATATATATATATATATATATATATATATGTAGGGAAAAATTTGATTTCAAATATCCGGAGTTTCCAAGTCAAAGAAAATACATGTAAAGTGACTAAAAAAGGGTATTGATCACATTCAGCTGAGATTTAGTCAAAATCTAGTAGGATTAACAACTATCTAATAGCATGAACTATGAAAGAAGAAAAAGAAAAAAAAAAGATAGATCAAAAAGTAAATTGGTTTGTGAACAAAAATGACTTCATTAGAAGGCAGACAAATGGATATCACTTGCAGGTCTGTTATTCATCTACCCAAGATGTTATTTTCCTGGAAACATTCTCAAAAGTCTGCTCTCTTGGCTTGGGCAAGTCAGGGCTATAAGCACATTAAATAAAATGATAACACTGAGATAACATACCAAAAAATCTCATATGGCTAAAGCAGTCCCAGGGAACAACATATATCTCAATATACATATATGAATAAAAGTGAAAACGAAATGATAAATAAATTGAATAGGCAATGAAAAAAGCTAGAAAATCAACCAATCACTAAATGCAAAACAAACACAAAAGTAGAAATCCTAAAAATCAAAGAAGATGAGGAAGAGAAGGGAAAAGAATAAGCATTTTTATACCATCTATTGTGTATAAGACACTGTGCTTAATACTTAACAAATATCACCTTATCAAATAAAACATTAATTTCCAAATGAAAAGATAATTTAGATGATAAAATTGTTGTTTTATTGGGAATACCAAGAAAATAGATACATTTTTTTTTAATTTGATGAGAAGTTGAAAGAGTTTCAAGGGATAGACAAATATAGTCAAACAAGGCAGAAAGAAATAAAAAAAATTAAAAATACATTAAAAATGAGAAGAGGGAGTTCACAAATAAATGTCAATAAAAAGAAAATTATCAAAAATATCTATGCCCAAATATATGCCAACAAAGTGGAATATTTAGTTTAATAAATAAATATTTGATTGCCAATAGATCAAAATTGTTTTGGTTAACAATTTTGCCAGCTTAATTACCATGGTAACATAAAACAGAGTTTTAGAAACATTGGTGTGATGAAACCATAATTGCCCCATGGGCTGAGATTATTTCTAACACAGAATTCTATAAATTGAGATTAAAAGTGAGTTTGATTTATGGATAGGGTAGGTTGCACTATACTGTTGTATGGATGATTTCACAATTTATTGACATAACTGCAGGCCCTATTGCATTATAGTTATTTAACAGCAATGGTTCAGGCAACAAGCAGAATTTAATGACATAAACTGTCATTCTAAACCTTCCCAATTTGTCTTGCTAAAATTTTAAATAAACCTCCATTAACATATTACCACACTGCATTGGTTGTAAGGAGGCTCCTAATAAAGTACAAAAAAGGGTTGTAACTTGTACTTGAGGTAGTTTGGAAAGCACTGATTTGAATCAAAGGTTATTTCAGCACAAAATATGCTTTTGAAATAATTATCACAAATCATTATGAGTTGCATACAGTGTGATAAGGAATCTCTTTTATGGAAATCCTTAGGATTATAGTCTCTGGAAAGTTTTCATCAGTTATATTAATTTTTGGATCACATAATCAATTGTCATTTTCCAAAAAAGAGGAAGGCAAATTTTCCTGGAAAAAAATGACTTTCATGGAGGAAAATTGGATTTTGTACATGTTTAGTTTTAGGATCATAGTAGCTCATTTGTTCAGAAGGGAATCTTCACTATCTACTATAGTAAAAAAAATGAAGTGGGATTATTCCTTTGTTATTGTTGGAAGTTTAGGGGAATTTTTATGGTAAACAAAGAATTTCTGTTGCATTTAGTCTATTTAAAAATAATTAAGACTGATCATTGGCAAAATGGGAATTAATCTAAACTTATTTTTGGTTATCCAGTTTTTTTTAATCCTCTTTTACCCTTTCAGGGGTTGCTTGTATGTGTATTTCTCTACCTCATACTTCACCTTATTCGATGTTCACATGATGCTCTAAGGTCTCTAATATTATGGAAGAAAAATATCTGTTCTATTCAATTATAGAAAGTCAATTATTTATTATTTGATATGTGTAAGGCACTATGCCAGTCACAGAATGAATGAAGACGAGAATCTTACAATCTATTAAGAAATGATATACACACATACATACACACACAGAAAATTTAAAATCAGATAAATTAAAAATCAGATAATTCTCTCCTTCAAACATTCATGTGTGTTAAGTATAGACATTTGCAGCTATATACAGAAGAAATAAAAATGGGAGTTTGTACAAGTTTTTAAAGAGCTACTATCTTACTAGGGACTTCACTACTATTAAAAAGTAAAAATATCCCTATGCATTCATTACATATTTTCATTGTTTACCTTTAAAACTCAACTTTTATATTGCAATTATACCCTCAAAGCATAGTGCAAGTCCTTTGGACTAAAAAGTTATTTTGAGACCTTACCAGCTTTGCAATCTTTCCTTTGGTCTTCAGATGATCAACAAAGTTGGTTGATTGTTGTCCTTCATTCTCAAAGAAGACCATAATGATATCACTATGTTAGAGTCAAGTTAGTATGTTCAACTGTGGCTGATCAGATCAATACAAGCTCAGAATGTTGGGCCAAACATTGGACACATATATTCTCTATGAACATATACCATGGATGCTCTTACTTTGTGCATCTAGCACAACACATTCTCTGATGAGGGTAAGACATGATGGGGGGATCCTGTACCAATGTATCACTTTTTCTGACCACCTTGTGAATACTTGCCTGTTTTAAGATGTATAATATACTGTATGTCACCCTTACACTGGCAAGTGACATAGTGGAGGATAAGATAAAAATCATTGGATTTTTAGTGATTTTGTTTGCTGTACATGCATGCTGTACTATATTTTATGATATTTTGGATTTCATATGCTAAGTGATTTTTGATTGAAATCTCTTTTAGTTTGAGATTTTTGCAGTTTACAGAATTTTAGGGAATTACCAATGAGAAAAAACGTTTTGCATGTTACCAATTTTATTTTGAATATTGCATAATTAAGACAACTCTGAGGTACAGTACTACACACCTTTCAGATTGATTAATATGACAACAAAACACAATGGCGAATGTAGGTGAGGATGTGGGAAAACTAGGACACTAATACATTGTTGGTGGAGTTGTGAAATGAGCCAACTACTCTGAAAAGTAATTTGGAACTATGCCCAAAGGACTATCAAACTGTGCATACCTTTTGATTTAGCAGTGCTTCTTCTGGGCTTATATCCCAAAGAGATCTTAAAGGATGGAAAGGGTCCCACATGGGCAAAAATGTTTGTGGCAGCCTTTTTTGTAATGGCAAGAAACTGGAAACTGAGTGGATGCCCATCAGTTGGAGAATGGCTGAATAAATTATGGTATATGAATGTTATGGAATATTATTGGGTTTTTTGTTGTTGTTTTGTGTTGTTTTTGTTTTTGTTTTTGCTGAGGCAATTGGGGTTAAGTGACTTGCCCAGGGTCACACAGCTAGGGAATGTTAAATGTCTGAGACCAGATATGAACTCAAGTCCTCCTGACTTCAGGGCTGGTGCTCATTGTTGTTTTATAAGAAACAATCAGCAGGATGATTTCAGAGAGGCTGAAGAGACTTACATGAACTGATGCTGAGTGAAATGAGCAGAACCAGGAGATCATCATACACGGCAACAGCAAGATTATACAATGATCAATTCTGATGGAAATGGCTGTCATCAACAATGAGGTGATTAAGGCTAGTTCCAATGATTTTGTGATGAAGAGAGCCATCTAGACCCAGAGAGAGGACTGTGGGAACTGAGTGTTGATCACAGCATAGCATTTTCACTCTTTTTGTTGTTGTTTGTATTTTATTTTCTTTCTCATTATTTTCCCTTTTCATTTGATTTTTCTTGTGCAGCAAGATAATTGTATATATATATATATATATATATATTTGTCATGTTTAACATATATTGAATTATTTGCTATGTAGGGCAAAGGGTGAGGAAAAGGGGGGGGGAAATTGGAACACAAGGTTTTGCAAAGGTTATTGTTGAAAAATTATTCATGCATATTATTTGAAAATTAAAAAGCTTTAATAAAAATAAATAAATAAAAATATTTTGTATGCTTCATTTTATGAATTATTTTGTGGTTACTGTTAGAAAAAAGTATGTATTATTAGAATTAATCTTTTTTTCATTTAAATAAATCTGATTTAAGAAATGTTTTTAACAATCTTTAGTGAAAGATTACAATTTTTAGTTTTTCTTATTTCTTATAGGTTTAATATATCAACATCCATGTTTTTGGATTTTATACCAATTTCTAGGAATGTTATTCCTTAAAAATTGAAGATTATATTAACAATTTTAGTAAAATGTGAATTGGGTATGGCTTTGCACCAATGTAAGTATAGCAGTTTATTTAGTATTATAGATTCTCAGTTCTGCTGTTGAAATGGAGAGATTGGTCAATGAGGTTGTGTTCCTCAGAACATGCTTTGATTTGCTTTCCTGGTGAGTTTAATAGAATATGCAAAATATTCCCTGTTTGGTTTCAAATTTTTACTTATATTTGTGAGCTTTTATCGTCCATGAGTTATAGTGGAATTAATATCTGGGGGTGATTAAGAATCCTATTATTGGCTGGAGAGTTGGAAGGACTGATGAGTCAAAAGATTCTGAGCTAGGAATTGAATTTTCATACAAAAAGGACTAGTACAACCTTTCTGAAGATCTTTTGGCTGCTCTTCCCTAACGCTGAACAAGGCAAGAAATGTGATTTCTCAGATAAGACTAGGCAATAGCTAGCCTGCTCCTTACCTAGCCACATTGTATCCATGTTTCTTTGATTTTTATTTTTTATTCGTCTTAGGGTAACCAAGTATTCCAAAGGGAAATGGCCAGGGAATTGATGAGATGACAAGATCAAGCAAAACTATTAAAGGTCTCATTCGCAATAGCAAATAACAGTAGAATCAGTCCAATCTGGTGAGAATTGTAGAAGTGACACAAACTGCTTAAGGCAGCCCATCAGCTGAATTGCTTCTCAGCCAAGACACCCCAGCTAAAAAAGGCTATGCCTTGCTCATCATTTACCACACTAACCACAAAGTAAAACTTGATGAGTGCTCTTCAAATGTGAAAGTGAATTCCCAGAGCAAGGAGTTGCAAGTAATCTCCTAATCCTAAATGTTTCCTATAGATGTACCTCTCTACCTTCTCATTTTAAATCTATATTCACTCTCTCTAGAGACTATGTGTACATAAGACAGAATGTGCCATGGTGTGGGGGGAAACTTTATAACTTGTCTTTCTAATCTCTTCTCAGCAAGAATTCTTTTTGTAAAAGTTATTTGAAGTCACCTGGTTGATTGCCATTGGAGAAATGCTACAAAGGGGCTCACAAAATGACTCTACTAAAAACTCTGTACTTCTAAGTTTTTCCTTTGAAGCTAGACCAATCAACTTATAATTATATATTACTTTAAGTTTTAAAACACACACACACACATACACACGGATAACTGGTAGATAGATAAGCATAAATTTGAGGGTATGCCTTGCTTCCTTCTTTTTAAAGTATGCTTGGGATCAATTATAGCATTTGCTCATAACAGATATGTATAAATTTGGTGATTGAATGTTTTTCTTTAGTTCTTACAACAAAACTGTAATATATGTAATATATATAGTATCCTAAAGGCTAATAAAGAAGCTGAGACTCAGAGAGTCACTTCTTCTGGATCACCTCCTTGTGAATGACAGAATGACTTGAGATAGAAGTTCCTCTCCATTTGTCCCCTTAACAAATAAGTATAGAAAAGAACCCCCTCCAAAAAAAATCAAATGGTCCTATTTGAAAATACGTGCTTCATTTTGTACCTTTATTCCATTATTTTTATTTCAAGAGACATAAAACATGTTTGGATACCAACATTTTGAAAGTGATTAGTTATTTCATTAAATTCTCTGATGAGTTCTGAAATCTTTAAAAGTTGTTTTTCTTTAGGCTACTTTGGTCGTCAGAAAAAATGTTAAATTTTCCTATTTTAAAAGAAATGCAAATGACTATTATATTTTTGTTATAATAATATATTTTTATTTAAAAAAAAAAGTCACCCTTGCAAAACCTTATGTTCCAACTTTTTAATCTCTCCTTTCCCCTTTTTCTTTTTTCCTAGAGAGCAAACAATCCAATATTAGTTAACTATGTGTAATTCTTCTAAACATATTTCCATATTCATTATGCTGCACAAGAAAAATCAGATCAAAAGGGGGGATATGAGAAAGAAAAACAACAAACAAGCAACAGCAACAACAACAAAAAGATGAAAATACTACATTGTGATCTACATTCTTTCTCCATAATCCACTCTTCTGGATATTAATCAGAAGTCCATTGGAATATTCCTGAATCACCTCATTGTTGAAAAGAGCCAAGTATGGATGTTATATTTTTCCAAAAGTATGTTCTAAGTCAGCCTGTTAACACAACAGTAGAGAACTGGACCTAGAGTCAAGAAGAAATAAGTTCAAATCCATCATTAGACATGATGAATTACCTGAACTTTCTCAAAGCAAATGAGCTCTACTTGCCTCTTTCCTTATCCATAGAATGCTGATCATAAGAGCACTTATTTTTTGAAGTTCTTGTGAGGACCAAATTATATTTTATTTTGTTTTCCCCAATTACAGGTAAATGTAGTTTTAACATTCATTTTTATAAGACTATTAGTTGCAATTTTTTTTTCTCCTTCCCATGTCCTTACCCCAAGATGGCAAGCAATCTGATATAGGTTATACCCGAGCAATCACGTAAACATATTTCTATATTGTTGTTCTGGTGGTTGTTTGTCCTTTCTTCTTGAAGAAGACCATGATATTAGGGAGGTGATGCTATGACATGTAAGTGAATTAAATTTAAGTGAGGGAGGGTTGGTCATATGCCTTACTTTGCCCTCCAGAGCTATCTGGGTTCAGTGGCAAGATAAAGATCAGCATGATTGGAGATGGCTCTGGATGCACTAAAAGTCCATGGTCTTTTTTTTATTAAAGATTTTTATTTGCAAAACATATGTATGGGTAGTTCTTCAACATTGACCCTTACAAATCTTTCCATTACAAAATTTGCCCCCCTAGTCCCCTCCCCTCCCCTAGATGGCAGGAAGTCCATTACATGTTAATTATATTAAAATACTTGACAAGTTGAATATATGTATACATATTTCCACACTAATCTTGCTGTGTAAGAAAAATCGTATCTACAAGGAAAAAAAAAATCTTAGAAAGGAAACCCAGTGCAAGCAAACATCAATCAAGAGCATGAAAATGTTATGTTGTGGTCCACATTTCACATCCCTCTCTCTGGGTGTATATGGCTTTCTTCAGTGAACGATTGGAAGTGGTTTGAAATATTTCATTGTTGAAGAGAGCCACATCCATCAGAATTGATCGTCATATAGTATTGTTGTTGCTGTGTATAATCATCTCCTGGTTCTGCTCGTTTCACTCAATATCAGCTCATGCAAGTCTCTATAGGTCTCTCTGAAATTGTCCTGTTGAAGACCATGGTCTTTTACAGATGAAGTCTTAAATGGGTCTCAGTGTGACTGAAGCCATACCCATTTAGTGATTAAGACTAGGTAACCTTTGAGGCAAAGAATCTTCTCTTTCACCTACTCCAAATTGGGTTTGTACTGCATTTTCTATTGTGTTTTTTTGTAATTGTCTTGGATCATTGTACTGCTTAAAAGAGTTAGTCTATCAGTTGATCCTCGCATAATGTTTTTGTTACAGTGTATAAAGTTCTTGTAGTTCTTCTTCCTTCACTCAGCATCCAGTGGATGTTACATCTTTTCAGGTTTTTCTGAAATCTGCCTGCTCATTATTTCTGAGCACAATAGTATTCCATTACATTCATATATTACAACTTGTTCAGCCATTCCCCAATTGATGGGCAACTCTCAATTTCCAATTTTTTGCCACTACAAAAAGAACTGTTATGAATATTTTTCTACAACTAGGACTTTTCCCCCTTTTTAATGAACTCTTTGGAATTCCTAGTATATGCACAGTTTGGTTTCCATTTGAGCATATTTGCAAATTTTTCTCCAAAATGATTGAATCAGTTCATTACTCCACCAATACATTCGTGTTCCAATTTCCTCACATCTTTAACATTTATCATTTTTTCTAGCACATTGTGTCAATCTGACAGGTATGAGGTGGTAGAAATAGTAATTTTAAACCATCTTACAAACATAAAAGTGATGATGAAGAATATTGTTTATCTTTATAGTTTTCTTGATTTGAAATCATTCCTAAATTCCTGGTAGGAATATAATCTAGTTTTATGGTATTATTTTCAATATATTAGTATAGAATTTTATTAAATATTTCAAGACACTGTTAACTAACTTTTTCTATTTTACCTCTTCCTAGGCAGAATGTCAGAATCATGCTGTTCTTTTTTTCTTATAGAAGAAATATGACTGATTACTTTCATTGTTTCCCTCTTTCTGTTTCATAATTTCTAACTTGTAAGTGATTTACATCATTTTACAGTTAATTTTTCTTTGAATATTGGCATCTTGTTATGTTATTTTTCCCCACTTGGGAATTCACTTGTGAATTTATCGTTGTTTTTCTCTTGTACTTGATTCTGTAATCTGTGCATTTTATATTTTGTAGGTATTCATATATTTCTTAATTTTTCAAGATTTTAAGGAGAATAAAATAAGCCAAAATGATTTCAAACACTTTCATTTATGTCATCTTCAGTTGTTCATAATTTTTTTTCTTTTTAGTCTTGACAATTTGATTTTCTTATTCTCTTCAAAGTGAAATTACATAAATTATAATTAATCTTTTTAAAACTCAATTTTTCTTTAATCATTTCTTTTGTGATTTCCAATTTTTATCTTGAATTTTTCAGATAAAAAAGTGACAGAGTAGAAAGAATGCTAGATTTTACATCAGATTTATATGGCTTAAAATATGAAATACAATGTCCTCATCTATAAAGTTAGTTGTTGCTGTTTTTGCTTTGTGCACAAATGTACAGGTATCATCCATACCATTTTTCCAAGTGAACATCCAATATCACCTTCTCATAAAGAAGAAAAACCCAGCTGTGCAGTTATGTTGAATTTTAAAAGTCCATGAAAATCATTCAAACAAACCTCCAGTAAAATATACACAAAGGTATCATCAGATATCAGTGACCACATTTAATTGGAGTTTTGCATGAAAGGTTTTGAAAGCATATCAAAATTATTACTTCCCTTGTCATGCAACTGACAATCAGAAATTCTTTCTTCTCCAACAAATCAAAGACATGATTCAAACAGCTATCTTCTACAACCTTACAGGTTATGAACAAAAGAATGTTGATGTAACAACCTGACATTTGGTGTAATAATGGAGATACAGAGGGATCTTTATCTAATTGGACAAGTTTTTTGATCAATTCAATTGGAAAGGGAGAATGAAATTAAGTAAATAATGTAACTTAATTTTTCAAATTAGCTTTAATTTCAGAAGGAAAAAAAATCTGAAAATGCTTGCTAAGCAGATAGTATGATCTTTTTTTTTTTCTTTTTGAAAGTAATTGTTCAAGGTTATCTAACATTAGGAGGCTAATTGACCAGCTAAGGAGAGAGAATCAATATGTGGGTAGAGATATCCTGAAACATTTCCAATACCTGATTGTTTTAAACCTTTATTTTGGTTAGTTTTATATTTTCATATACTTTTGCAGCAATTTCCATTATCAGTAGTATTCAATTAGTTGTTATATTTAACAAAAGCTATCATTAATATCTGTTTGGTATTAAAATAAAATATCAAATAATATGATTTAATCTGTAATACTATAATAAAACTATAATTATAAATATAATAAGATAATATAGCATCTTTATAAACAACTCAAATTTATGTAATGGGTTTAAACACCTAAGAAGTATCTGCTCAGTATAAGTTCCTAGACTAAAAGAACAATATTCAAAGCAACAAACTAAGTTGTCTTGACTTCAGAGAGCTCAAATTATATCAAAGGATATGCAATTCATTACACACAATGTTGATGAAATGTATTTAGACATCACTGTCTTATACAAAGGACATTTTATCTCTTTTTGGCAGAATATCAGGGAAGGTTTGCATTTTCTTACCATTTTTAAAAATATTAATAAGTTCTTGGCAAATTTTATAAGTATATATGATAGTTGGTCTATAGCGATGTGTTGATGCTTTAAAACATTTACCATTTAGGGCCCTTTAATATTTAAATTATCTATTAGTAATTAAGCTATTCATAAAAGTGGGTTCATGACTATAGAGTACAAAATTAAATGTCAAGGGAATAAAATATCATTATAATATTACTAAAAATAAATTATTAGGTATTTTAAAGCCACCCATAATCACCTTCATTGTTAATGCAAGAACTATCCAATAACTTGTTCATTAGGGAAATTAAAGGAAATTAACACCTCCCCAGACCCTTACTTATTTGCCCTTTGAAACACAACAATCACATTTCTAATGTTTTCAAAAATGTTATACTTTCATCAGAAAATAATAATATATTTTATTAATAATTAGTGCTACTAATGATAATAGCTTCTAGTGCCTTTTGAGAATTCCTTTCATTTTCTCTGTATTTAATACCTATACACTCAGTTCTTTTCATATTTTCTCCTCTATTATAGTGAAGGTCCTCGAGTCAAGTTCTTATTTTTTGTCATTATATCTTAGCACTTAGCACAGTGACTGGGATGTGGTATAACTTACAAGATGCTTTGTATATTGTATAATCAACTGGCTTTACATAACATTCTAAGCTTCACAAACACTTTAATAGTTTTTTTTTCTCATTTGAGCCATACAATGCAATAACAATATAATTGTTGTTTATAATTCTCATATTCCAGATGTCAAAACATACTGAGGAAATAAGGACAGAAAATGATCCCAAACTGAAGATATAGATCTATGAGATAGGATTTAAAACCAGGTCTTTTGAACTCTTAAGGCTAATGCTTTATTCCCTACACAAATTGCACTATGACCTCCTAATGCTCCAGTATTGAGTACTATATCAAGACATCATTAACTGAATTAAATGCTACAATATTGTTTGTTTTTATTGTTTTGTTGTTTGTTTACATCTGGGAAGTTTTGTTGTAGGGACACTTTCAGTGAGGAAATCCCCTTTACCTTTTCAGGTCAGCAATCACTCCAACACATATAGCCTTAGAAAGGAGTAATACTAAAGAACAAATAAGGATATTTATTGAATGAGGGGGGCTTTACTAGATGGCTCATAAAGTTCCTCCTGCTCATAATAACTTACAACCTCATATCTTTATGATGTTTAAAACTGGTCCCCTATGTATTCCTGGATTTAATAATGCCATCTCAAAATTGGAGGTGCTTTGTTTGAATACTATTTCTGCAAGAAAAGAATGATCAACTAGAACCATAGTTCCTTAATGTCTGTTTTAATCTATAGAAACTACTTGGTCAGTGGAGTAAAAACCAATGATCAACATCCAGTTAATTTGCTAAAAGAAAACCTACCTTGTTTTCATCTGATCTGAAATAGTTCTTTCCCCCTGCCCTCCCCTTCCCCCTCACTGCCACTGTCATATCAGTTGAATAACAAAAGTCATTAGTTTTACACAATTTTACATTGTGGACTTTTTCCTTAAGAAGACAGGGTCATTTAAAGACCTAATAGGGAGTGTGGGGTAAAGCTAATTGATTGCAAGTATTCCATAATGGAGATCTGTTTGAATTTCAAAAATTGTTTGTGACATAACAAAACATCAGCTTTTTAAATAGTGTAAATTGTTTCTTCTTTGTAGATTCTAACATATTAAGTATATTTATCAAATGTCAAAAGGAAGCTTATTGATTGAGTCTTCTTACTACAGATCAAAAGCTGTCTCAAAATTGTGATAAATTCAGGCATCCATCTACAGATATGTACAGCCCAGACATTAAGTCTGTCGGCTTTCTAAAAGAAGTCAAACCCTTGTTTTGTGCTTCCTTGACTGATATTTCTTCAAATAACTTTGCTGTCATCACAGTCAGACTAGTTTCACATTTTGATGCAGCCCGAATTTTCCAGTGAGCTGCTGAAGATCGGTGACTTAAACTAAAGAATGTCTTCCTTGTGAAATGGTTCTGACAGTTTGTCTGTTCTGATTTTTTTTGACAATCTTGACAGTGGTGATGGGTGAATCTCTCTTAGTACATATTGTCCTCTGACATGAAATTATTTTGATGTTACTGTAATGATATAAAAATAAGTATTCTAGAAATAATCCCATTAAATATCATGCTTTATCAAATGCCATTTACTATTACCAAATTTCATTATATTTAGCAACGCTTTAGGATAAAATACTATGGAATGGTATTCTTCTAGTTTGAAATTAGAAGAAATATTAAAGGCTCAGACAACAGTCAAAAAAGGTTATAATCTAGAGCTAAAAGAAACCTTAAAAGTCAGCTTGTACAACCTCCTCATTATACACATGAGAAAACAAAGGCCATTAAGAATTGATTTGCCTCCCCAATAGAAAATGGTCAAAAGATATGAACAGAAACTTTTCAGAAGATGAAATCAAAGCTCTCTATAGTCATATGAAAACATTCTCTAATGTACTCTTCATTAGAGAAAGCAAGTTAAAACAACTGTGAGATACCACCTAACACCTATCAAAATGCTGGAGGGAATGAGGGGGGAAAAAAAGTAAGATGTATTAATGAAATGCTGGTGAAGTTGTTAACTGGTGCAACCATTTTGGGAAACTATGGCCAAAGGGCTACAAAACTGTGCATACTCAACAATGCTACTCCTCTCCTAGATATGTATTTCAAAAAGAAGAAAGAAAAATGATCTATATGTACAAAAAATCCTATTTATATAAGCAGCTCTTTTTCTGGTGTCAAAAACTGAAAATTGAAAGAATAATTGCCAATTGGGGAAGGACTGAACAAATTGTGACACATTATGATGAAGAATTGTTGTACTATTAGAAATGATGAAGGCATATTTCAGAAGAAAAATATGGAAGTACCTATATGAACTGATGGATACTAAAGTGAGAAGTGGGGGATCATTGTGCACAGTAACTAATGTTATGATGAAGATCAACTGTGAAATACTTGCTTCCTCTGATCAAAACAATAATCAAAGATAATTGCAAAGGATTCACAATGAAAAAATCTTCCATACCTCCAGGGAGAGAACTGATTGAAGTATGCTTTTCTTGTTTAAAATTATTTTTGCTTTTTGGATAATGTCTAATATGGACATATATTTTGCATAATTTCTCATATATAATTGATATCCTAGTGTTTGTCTTCTCAATAGGTGATGAAGGAGTCAGAGGGAAGAATAGAATCTGGAATTGAAAATTTAAAAAGGAAATAATGTTAAAAAGAAATCACACACACAAGTTTAAAAAAGAGAACTGACTTGTCTAAAGTTTTGCAATAATAAAAGGCAGATTCAAGATGCAAACTCTTTTTTATCTCCAACATGTCCCACTTTATTATCATTTTATAGGTAAAAATTTACTTCAGCATACTAACAGTGATAATTTCTGACCTGTAGGAATCAACATATCAGAAGAGACAAGTATAAGTAAGACTCTTGTGGAATCATTTTATATAAAATCAATTCAACAAATACAGAGGGGTCAATATGATAAGAAGTCAATGAAATATATTAATGCTTGTCTTTTTTAGTACATTTTGAGAGTAGCAGAAGACAGGCTTTATAGTAGGATGATACTTATCTCATAGAGTTGTTAGTGCAAGTAGTTAACTCATACTAGGCCTGGAGTCAGGAAGATTCATCTTCATGAGTTTAAATATGACTTTATACCCTTACTAGTGTGACCCTGGGCAGGCTACTTAATTCTTTTTGCCTCAGTTTCTAATCTGTAAAATAAACTGGAGAAAGAAATGGTAAACCACTCCAGTATCTTTGTCAAGAAAAAAGCAAATGGAATCATGAAGATTTGGATACAACTGAACAACAAAATTCTTCTTCTTGCACTTAAGAAAAGTTTTCTTCTTAAATATTAGCAATACAACTTATCCCTATATTTTTGATCTGTGTTTAGTTTTCTTTATATCCAAATAGTTATAGGAAACATATCCCTTTGTTATCATAATATCTTGGTACCTAGAGATAAAAGGGTATTTTAATCTGATCTTTAAAATATGTTTGGTAGAGCATCTCAAAGGAACAAATAATTTTCACGGACAGTTGGTTTTCTAGCTTCAAAATGAATTTCAATGAGGTGAAGACCTTCAACTGGATACCTATAAATTTGTACACTGCACTTGGTTAACTTTGGCTTAGCATCTTAGGAAATAACCTTAAGTAAGGGCACTCATATTAGAACTTTATCAGAAAACCATCGGACCGTAATAAGATATCACTTGAAAGCTTTCCAGATGATAATTAGTAAGGAGAAGATTCATAAAACTGTCAGAGTGGAAAAGTTATTGTCACTGATGCTCCTTGTCAAGATGTGAATAATATTTACAGTCAGGCATTAATTATAAATGGCTTTCTTCAACCAGGTTAATGGATAATTTCATTGAATTGCTCTTATAACAGAAATAGATCTGCAAAAAGGACCACCAAATATGAAAGAATTGGTGCCCTCAGTATGACAAGGTTATCTCAAGGGCTCGATGAGAGAGAGACTGAGACACCAGAGATATAATTAATCTCAGTGGATATAATTTGTAAAGGTACTTCTATCTTTGCTCTCAGAAGAGATTTATAATCTGACACCTTAAGACCTTTTAGAAAAACTTGGCTTCCAGGAAGTTTTACTTTAGAAAATTTTGCCCAATCTTTTGAAGCTGTTGTGAAACATATAATTCTGATTCATGTGCCCAAATTTGGAAACTAGAAACTGTGCACATTTTAATACCTTGGCATTAATTTAATTTATCTTTGCTAAGGTTATGCTTTGGTCCAAGATCAACTGAACAGATATTTTTATTTGTCAGAATGATGCAAATGGTGCAATATGATTTCTATTTTAACTACAGAATCATGTTTAGTTATCCAGCCCACCCATTTCCTCTTCCAATGATTGGAATTGGACCATCCCTTGTAAAAACAAATATAACAATGAAGCAACCAAAAATAGTAAAACCAAAAAAAAAGGAATACATAAAAGACTTCTGACAAAATATACAACATTCTCTGTGCAGTTACCTTTCAGCAAAGGCTTTTTCATTGTCCATTCTCTGGGACCATCCGTACTTGTGTTCAGCCTCTATTGATTCATCTTTTCTCCTATGTTTTTGCCACAACTTTGTATCTTGTTCTCTGGATTTCCTCATTTCACTTTCTCAGTTTGTACAAATTTTCCCATCCAACAGGATATTTTGACTGTCCATGTGTTAGCTATGGTTGGAGTAAAGCTAGAATAAGAAAAGTGGTGAAATGAAAAAAAGAGGAAGGGGGATCATTGTTTGAAACCTTTGAATTTTACCTAATTCTTTTCAAATTACCATCAAAATGACTTCACTGGAGAATGAAGAAAAATGGATGCCTGGTAATAAATACCCTCTTCAGAAACTGTGATAACTTTAACAACAGTATTTTTTTTTAAAGAAATGCATCAGTCAGATAATATTTAGAAAAATAAAATGATACAGTAGTCACAAAGGTACTTCTGCAAAATGAGATTAAAATTACTTAGAAGAGATATTCTTTGAGAACTAATTAATCAAAAGGATTTTACTGAGCCATCTTTTTAGCATGGGAGGATACTCACCAATGAGCATTATTTAACATTGCTAATTATGCATTCAACTAGTAAGCTATGGATAATTGTGTGTGTAATTACCCATTTGTCTTTAAAATAAGGAGCAGTGAAATAAAGAATTTATCATGTTGACTAAATTCACTCACTTTTTCAACAATACTATTAGAAATATTATAAATTACATATATAATCTCTCTCCCTCTTTCTATACATATATGCATATATATGTATGTGTATGTATATACATACACACACACACACACACACACACACATATATATATATATATATATATATATATATATATATAAATGTTTTTCCTTCTGTAGCAAAAGAGCAGTATACAGTCACAGTATCTTTTGTACAATTTCTCCTGCATGGAAGAGATTTTTAATACTGGTTGCAAAAGCTTTGTGATAACGTATAATTGTAGTATCTTGGAGAAACTGGAGCATGTATAAATAATCTGAAACTGCTTATGTTTTACTTATCACTCAGTAAATTCTTTGAACAGGTACAGTGGATAGAGAAATGAATCTGAAATTGAGAAGAATTTGAATGTGAAATTAGAGACTTAGCAGACTATGACCCTGGGCAAGTTATTTAACTTTTGTCTGATTCCGTTTCTTCATCTGTAAAATGGGGATGATAATAGCACTTGATCCTCACCCATTTTTGTAAGATTCAGTGAGATAATATTTGTAAAGCAATTTGCAAACTCTGAAATGCTACATAAATACTAGCAATTAATTATAATACTACCAACAACTTTCCAATTTGATGAGCATCAACATCTACCCTTCTCATGATTTGACTCCTTCATTAATGATATCTGATGAGAAAAAGAGTAAAGAGAAAGGCTATTAGTTCTTTCCCTCCAAGGGCAACATATAATCTGCGCAAAATGGACATTGTTACATTGTCACCTTTTCTCCCCATTTTATGTGAAGGAAATTAATCTGGAAATTCTAATTCAATTAATATCCAATTCAATAAACATTTATTTAGCACTCTCTAGGAATCTGCAAGATGGGGAATCCAAACTACTTTTTGTAGCCATCCCAGCATTGATGTCCTGGGAATCAAGAAATGACCAAAATAACTTTTGGGACCCAGGTGATAGAAAGACACAACTTATACATATGATATTTGAATATGAACCAAATAGGAAACTGCTACATAAAACTTCGTCAAGCCCATTCTTTCTAGAGACTAAAGTAGTACAGAGTGTGTTTCCAATGTATCAGGGAGAGGTAATGTTTATATACCTGTTCTTTCCATATCTTCAAAGTAACTATTTTGTAAAAATTAAGTAGTATTAATTGCTTAAACAGAACTCAGTTGCTAATCACTACCTGAAAGCTAACTTTTGTGAGGTGCAGGGGGGGAAGGATATGATGTATGGTGGCTTGAGTCAATAGCATCTGAAAAAGAAACACCTGATCTCTTGAAGGGACTCCCATGGAGTTCTGTATGTGGTAATGTAGCTAGGATATACTCATCCTCAGAGAGTCAGGCCATTTATTATCTATAAGATGAGAGCCTCTGCAGGATCCCTTGGTTTTGTCAGTTGATACTGCTAGGAATTCTCAAACTGAGACTATTCAGTCATATTCACAAGGTAATTCATGTATACATAAATCTATTCTTCATTTGAGTCTGACAGGGCAATGTGAAATTTGTGATTATGGAAAATGAAAATAAAAAGAAGATAAGAGCAAAAGTTATATAACATACAAGAAAGTACACATTTCTTCTGCTCTGTTATATCTTTCCAGTGAACATTTTATCTTAGTGAAATGATTAAAAGCTTCTGAAGTGCACAGAGAAAAGTTTTAACATTTCTCTGCTTGAAAATGCACTGTCAGAAAAAAAATTTAGACAATATTTATTTATTTTAAAATATTTTGAGGTTATTTATTTGTCTCATCCTGACAAAAAAATGTCTTTTCATGTTATTCAATTTTATTTTATAAGTGATAACACCCTAAGATAGGAGAAATAAACTTTTGTCTCTATAATCAGAAGGCTTGAGTTTATTACTCACTTCTAATATTTATTGCCTGTGTGACTTTGAGGGAGTCACTTTTGTCCCCTAGGGTCTTGGTTTTTTAATTTATAAAGTGAGAATAGAAAACCCCTGAGGGTCTGCTCTACCTTTAGATCTTTTGTTTATGATCTATGACCTCATATATGTGGTAATTCCCTCTACTAATGTAATATCAACTCATCTATACTGATGAGGGAATCATGATATTATGTTAAAGAATTTTTGTAAAATCTCTTATTTATATATACTTTTAAAAATTTTATCTATATCTACTTTCACTTTCATCCCTACCAATTCAGACCAATGACCAGGGAAGCATCAACTATTAGCTGGTAGCTAAAAAATCAATGCTTAACCCAACAGGTTCTTACTGTAAATTTCTCTATAACATATATATCATCTGCATAGCTCTGGAAGAGGTATTATGTACCAGTTGTATATACTAAGCATTGTGACCACCTACATGGTCCAAGCACTATCAGAACCCACAAGAAAGTTTATGTTTTTGTAGGGATTAGATGACATAGGGAACAGAAGGCTGTACTTGACATCAGGATGATCAGTATCTCATTGGATAATTATGAAAACCAAATGACATAACATGCTAATTAGCATAACATGTTAATTAGCATTACATGTTGCTGGCTAAATCAGAGTAAAAAGAGTACAACTTTAATTAGTATTTTACAAAATACTGTTGGAGTTAGTTGGATAGTAGGAAGAATTAGTGAAAAGTATTTATTAGGCTCCAAGAAAGTAGTGACCATTGCAAAGTCCCTTCTTAACATAGAATAAGTATTTGAAATTGAACTGATTTGATAAGTAGAAAAGCTGGAAGATCTTGTGTAGGCATGTAAAGTGGGAGTCTGCCAATCATTTTTGTCAATAACAACTACCGTGATGTTGTCATTTATCCATCTTTCTTGGAGATGACCATAACATCAGGGAGGGAATTAGATTTAAGCGAGGGAGGGCTGTGCAAGGTCATCTGCTTCACTTTCCCCACCAGAGCCATCTGGAGATGACTAGATGTTATGTGAGGTGGTAATTCAGAATTGCTTTAATTTGCATTTCTCAAATCAAAAATGATTGGAACCTTCCCCCTCGTATATCTGTAGATATCGTTGATTTCTTTATTTGAAAACTGCCTGGTCACATTCTTTCACCATTTATCAGCTGGGAAATGACTTGAATTCTCATGAATTTGAGTTTCTTCTTTATATATTTGAGAAATACTACCTTTATCCAGAGATTTTTGTTTTTGTTTTGATTTTCTTTCCACCTCCAACTTTCCTTACCTTCTAATTTTTTGGTTTATTGGTTTTGTTAATGCAAAACCTTTTTTTAAATTTTTACATAATAAAACTAATTCTTTTTACATTTTGTAATGTTCTTTATATTTTATTTGGTCAAATTTTCATGCTTATCTACAGTTCTGACAGGTAAAGTATTCTATACTCTCTTAATTTGCTATGGTATTAGGTTTTGTGTCTAAATCATATACTCATTTTGACCTTATCCTAGTATAAGATATGAAATATTGGTGTATACCAAATTGCTCTCATACTGTTTTCCAGTTTTTCCAATTTTTTTTTTGTCAAATAATGAATTCTGTTCCTAAAGCTCAGGTTTTTGGGTTTATTAAACAGTAAATTGCCTTACCCTTTACTACAATATATCATGTACCTAATCTATTCCATTGATTTAGCATTTGATTTCCTAGCTAGAAACTAGCCAATAGTTTTGTTGATTACCACTTTATCCTACAGTTTTAGATCTGGTACAGCCAGGCTCTTTCCTTCACATTTTTTTTTTTCATTGATCCCCATTGAAACCCTTTTGTGTTTCCAGATGACTTTTGTTGTTTTTTCTAGCTCAATAAAACAATGTTTTGGTAGTTTGATTCATTTAGCACTGAATAAATAAATTAATTTAGGGAGAATTGTCATTTTTATTATATTGGCTCAGCCTACACATGAGCAATTAATATTTTTTTCAGTTCTTTAGCTCTTTGTTTGGAAAATGTTTTGTAATTGTGTTCATATGGTTCCTAACTCTGCCTCAGTAGAGATTCCTGATGGTTTTATGTTATCTACAGGTTTTTTTTTTAATGGAATTTCTCTGTTTTTTATTAATAAATTTTGTTGGTAACTATAGAAATTCTGATGATTTGTGTGGACTTATTTTACATACTTTGTTATTTTATATAATTTTACTAACATTGTTAATTATTTCAAGTAGTATTTTAATTGATTCTCTAGAATTTTGTGTATCATGTAATCGGCAAAGAGAGGTATTTTGTTTCATCATGGCCTATTTAATTCTTTCAATTTCTTTGTCTTCTCTTTTCACTATAGCTAAGATGTATAGTACAATATTGAGTAAAAGTGGTGATAATGGGGCATCCTTGTTTCATCCTTTCTCTTACTGGAAAGATATCTAGCTTATGCTCATTAAAGATAACACTCACTGATGGTCTTAGATAGTTACTTCTTATCATTTTAAGGAGCACTCTTATTATTCCTATGCTCTCCAGTGTTTTAAAATATGAATGTGTGTTGAATTTTGTCCAAGACTTCTTTTGCATCTATTTAGAAAATCATATGTTTTTTGCTGATTTTGTTATTAATATGACCAATTATGCTTATAGTTTTCCTAATATTAAACCAGCCTTGTATTCCTGGTATAAATACCATCTCATCATCATTTGTGAATCTCGTGATTTGTTATTGCAATCTTGATCTTCCTCATTCTTGTCAACAGTTTGGGACTGATGTCTGTGCTAATGATAATGGTATACAAGTCATAGAAATAATAAAGCTAGTATTTATGTAGCACTTTAAAGTTTGCAAAGGGCTCATTTGATCCTCAAACAACCTGGTATAATAGGTGATAATAGTATCCTTATTTTACAAATGGAGAAACTGATACACAGAGAGGTTAACTTCCTTTTTCTGGTGTCATACAGTTAGTTTCTGAGACAGAATTTGAATTATGTCTTTCTGACTCCATGTTCAACATTCCACTGTACCAACTGCCAAGGATATCCTATTATTCCTGGACCTAGATTGGACATCAGTATCTATGCTGTTGCTAATTTTTTTTTTTTTACTATCTTCTTTGGAGAAAGAGATCTTTCTCTGATAGTTTCATTTTATTATTCATATAATTACTTTGATCTGATAGTACCTCTGCATTCTCTAATCTTAAATCCTTTAGGCAAAATGTCCTCCATCTAGAAAGATATTTGTTCTCTGTGTCATATCTCCTCTGTAGGTGCAGTGCCTCTTTGTGGTTGAAGCAATTTATCCATATTTCTAAGCCATATTTCTTAATCCACATCTCTTTCAAGAAGGTCACCTAATTTAGGAGCTTCCATTTATGCTTTCTTTATAGTGGAGCACAATAAGGAACTGAAGATCTCCAAAGGAAAAGGCAGAATTTGAATAGAGGGTCTTCTGATTCCAAATTCAGTTTTTTTTTTATATTATAAGAATGAAAAGAATACTACCTCAGTAGTGTGCTGCCACCATGAATTTTAAATTTTCATTGTCTTATTATTGCCTAAACAAATGTCAGAGATATGGCTTAATCATTAATTTGGAGCTGTAATAACTGAACCATGGGTCTGTGCTATTACTTCTTTCATATGTGAGGCAACAACTTGTACTATAAATGATACTCAATTTGGAACCAGAGAATTTTGTTTTATTTCTGTTTCTATCCTTTGTAGTTTCCTTTTGAAATATCCATTTCCTAATGATGCTCCATTGGGAACTCACCAACTTGGTAAGGACCCAAATTGATAGGTATGAGTGAAGGCACAACAAGATTTCTCTCCTCACAAAGAAGCACTGTACTTAGGTTTTTCCCATTACACTATGACTTTCTTTGCATTATGGCTTATCTTTGTTTTTCTTTGTATCCTCAGCACTGAGTATAGTACCTGACACATTTTTTGTTTTTGTTTATTTGTTGTTTGACTCTTAATGACCCCAATTGGGATTTTCTTGGCAAAGATACTGGAGAAATTTAACATTTCCTTCTCCAGTTTATTTTACAGATGAAGAACTGAGGTAAAGAGGATTAAGTACTCACAGTCATACCTCAGAAGTACTTGAGGCCATATTTAAATTTCCTGACTGCAGGCTCAATACTCACTGTCCCACCTGACTGTCCTTGGTGCATAATAAGTGCTTAATATATATTTATTGACTGATAAACTCTTCATTAATTGCATGAATAGAACAGGGGTGGAGGGGTGGATTAAACTGCACTAACAAACCAAAGTAACACATCTTCATTAGTCCCATGGTAAGTTCTGGTGAAAAGTTGAGAACCAATGAAAGCCCCTAGTGGGAAGTGAAGGCTCACACTTTTATTTTACTGTTGGGACTATTACAATATGCTCTATCGGTGCAATTTATATCTTTTATGTCTTTTTTGGATTAAGAAACACTAGAGATTTCTATTACTTTATGAGATTCAAAAGTTGAGAATCTCAAACTACCAGCAATTCAGGAGCCACAGTTGATGCTGGAGTACCTACAAGCCATATAGTGAGAGGCTAAATATCAAGTGAATTGTTTATTCAGGGCAGGGTTACAGAGTTAACCCAGATGAGATGTGAACCCATCCAGTAGCTTTACTCAATTTACAAATGAATTTGGTGGGACCAATGCTATGCATAATTCCCTTTGGGCTTAGGTCCACCTTTCCCAAGGGCTAAAGTGGTATTAAATAAAGTGAACTCCCAGTTATTGGGAAGAATTATTTATCTTTCTATTGTGTTATATCTTTGAAGTAAAATCTCTTTGTAAAAGTTAATATTAATTGCTTAAATTTAACCAAGGATTTAAATTCTCATTATTAATATTTGGGAGAAATGATTATAATGTAGATTCCAGCTAATGGCATTAAAGAAAAATCAACTCATCTTTTCAGAGATTCCCTATTACTTAGGAAAGAAGTGTATAGACTCTTCTGGGAGAATGAACACAGAGGATCATTAAAAAGAGATTGGCCATGTCTGATTATATGTCACTTTCAGTACCTCTAGTCACTGCTCCATCAATATTGAACCTTATCAGTCCATGCCCATAAATTGGCATACATTATGGGGTTGGATAGGATATGGAATGTTCAAGGCTAATTTAAATACAAGCTAGAGAATGATGGAACTAAAGAAGAGAGGCAGACAATGTTTGAAATAAGAGGAATTCTTTTTAGCTGGGTGAATGAGGAAAGGAGAACTAGGGTAAAGAAAGGAAGGGATGATAAAGAAATAAATTTCAGAAACAGTAGAATAAAAAAAAGTGTATTTATATTGTCCGTACTGAGTGCCAAATACTATGCCAGACTCTTCAGAAATATTCTCTCATTTAATACTCTCACAATTATGTGGGGTAGATCTCTTTTTTACATATGAGGAAATAGGAAAACAGAGATTACTCAATATGTCCAGATTCACACAGTAAATATTTGAGATTGGTTTATATACTCAAGGCTACCTAACTCTAAGTCAAGTGTTCATCTATATTGTTCCAAAGAATGGCATGAAGTAGGAACTTATGGAGACACAAAATACCCTAACAAAGTTTTGGGGAACTTCTAGTATTCTTATGCCATTAGGTCATGTAGTATAGGTTGAAATATAATATGAATAAAATTTAAAAAAAATGCTTAAAGCCCGATCATGAAAATAATTTAATGCCCAGGATAAAGATGCCATGATTTACCCCAAAGGCAAGCTGAACATTTTGGAGTGAACAAACAGCATTGTCAGAAATATATTTAATAACTAGCACAGATATTAAGACAGCTAGGTGGAACGGGGGAACAGTCTAGCCTTGAATCAGGAGGACTCATCTTCATGAATTCAAATCTGGCCTCAGATACTTACTAGTCACAGTGTGACTGGGCAAATCACTTAACTCCGTTTTTCTCAATTTCCTCTTCTATAAAATGAGCTGGAAAGGAAATGATCAACTCAGTGTCACTGCCAAGAAAACTTCAAATGGGATCACAAAGAGTTGGACAAAATTGAACAGGACTGAACATCAACAAACACAGATATTAGATGCTCACCAATTTTCACCTTGTAATAATTTTATGGTTGTCCTCCTTGGTTCAATTTTCCCCTATCCAATACATCTTTTTCACAGCTACTCAAGTAATATTCCTAAACTCAAGTCTGACATTTTTATTCCCTGATTCAGTAAACTTGAATGCCCTCTAATGACCCTGAATATCAAATATAGTTATTCAACAAATGCCCATTTTCTCTTATTATATACCAGATTCTTTGCCAAAGAGAATCTGCTCTATTTGCCACTGAAAACACTCCACAGTCTGATTCCAGGATACTGCATCTTTCCAGATGTTTTATGCATGAGTTCTCTTCACAAACTACATTTCAGCTAAATTTGCATTCTTACTATATGCAATATTACTATATATATATATGTGTGTATACATATATATGTATATCTACACACACAATATACTATATTTCTACATGCAACATTTCATCTATTGTCTCCATAACTTTGTCCTCAATGTCCCCCATGAATGGAAGATATTTCTAATTTTCTTCAAATTTCAGTTAAAATGTACTATATGATACCATTTAAGATCATCCAAAAAGTTATTTCTCTCTCTGAAATTTTCTTATTTTTTGCATGTGTATTGCATACATATGTATATGTACCATCTTCTTTTTTTAAAATTCTTTTTAACACTCATTGCTTTATGAATCATTTTGGGAGAGAAAAATCAGAGCAAAAGGAGAAAACCATGAAAGAGATTAAAAAAAAAAGAAAAAAGAAGTGAACATAGCATGTGTTGATTTACATTCAGTCTCCCTACTTATTTTTCTGGATGCAGATGGCATTTTCTGTTTGAAGTGTATTGGGGTTGCTTTGGATCTCTGAACCACTGAGAAATAGTTGATCATTGTACATTCTTGCTATTACTGTGTACAATGTTTTCCTGGTTCTGGTTGTTTCACTCAGCATCAGTTCAAGTAAATCCTTTGAAGTCTTTCTAAAATCACCTTGTGCATCATTTTTTTATAACAATAACATTCCATTATCTTCATGTACCACAACTTGTTCAGCCATTCCCCAATTGATGGACATCTACTTAATTTCTAGTTCTTTGCTACCACAAAAAGCTGCTACAAACATTTTTGCACATGAGGGTCCTTTTGCCTCCTTTATGATTTCCTTGGCATCAGACCCGGTAATGGCACTGTTAGGTCAAAGGGTATGCAAAGTTTGATAGCCCTTTGGGCATTCCAAATTGCTCTTCAGAATAGTTAGATCATTTCACAATTCCACCAACAATGCATTAGTGTCTCAGTTTTCCTATATCCCCTGCAATATTTATCATTATCTTTTCCTGTCAAATTAGTCAATCTGAGAAATATGAGGTAGTACTTTAGAGTTGTTTTGATTTGCATTTCTCTAGTCAATAGTGATTTAGAGCAATTTTTCAATTGACTAAAGATGGCTTTAATTTCATCATCTGAAAATTGTCTGTTCAAATACTTTGACTATTTATCAATTGGGGAATGATGTATTCTTATAAATTTGACACAGTTCTTTACATAGTTTAGAAATGAGACCTTTATCAGAAATACTGGATATAAAGATTTTTCCCCAGCTTTGTACTTCCCTTTTAAATTTGTTTCTGTTGTTTTTGTTTGTGCAGAAACTTTTTAATTTAATGTAATCAAAGCTGTCCATTTTGCCTTTTTATAATTTTCTCTAGTTCTTCTTTGGTAAAAAAAAAAATAATAATTCCTTCTCCAAAGATATGATAGATAAATTATCTCTTGTTTTCCTAATTTGTTTATGGTATCATCCACACCAAAATCATGCACCCATTTTGATCTTATTTTGATATGAGATGTGAAATGTTGGTCTATGCTGATTTTCTGACATTATTTTCCAGGTTTCCCAGCAATTTTGTCAAATAGTGATTTCTTATTCTAGAAGCTGGAGTTTGGAGTGTTATTAAATACTAGATTGCTCTAGGCCTTGATTATTGTGTCATGTGTATCTAATCTATTCCACTGATTCACTACTCTGTTTCTGAGCCAGTACCAAATGGTTTTGATGACTGTTGCTTTATAATATAGTTTCAGATTTAGCACTGCTAAACCACCAACCTTTGTGTTCTTTTTCATTAATTCCTTTTATATTCTTGACTTTTTGTTCTTCTAGATGAATTTTATAATTAATTTTTTTAGTTCCATAAATAATGTTTTGGCATTTTGATTAGTGTGGCACTGAACAAATAGAACAATTTAGGCAGAATTGTGGTTTTATTATATTAGCTCAGCTCAGGCATACACCATCTTCTTAATAGAATATAAATTCCCATTAGACCAAGAACTGCTTCCATTTTGATCTTCACATCCCTGATTCTGAGTAAAGTTCTTGATACCGTAAATATTTAACAAATCATTGATTGGTTGATTAAATTTGTTAATTTTGACAGGTATGGGAAGGATGTATTATAAAGAGAACAGACAAGAAAAAAGATGGTGCATTTTAAGATTCTTGCTGTAGGCCAGCAAACTGGTGATGAAATTTATTCTGAGGCAGTGGCTATGTGAGTTGAGAGAATGGGATAGCTTCAAGAGATTATGTCTGAATAGCGATACTGACAGGACAAATCAATCATTCCAAAAGCATTTCCCTGAGGAAAATATAGAGAACTATTGTATTTTGTGGAGTAGAGGAGTGAGTTTTCAAGACCTTTGCTTTAGGAAAATCACTATGGAAACTGTGTGGAAGATGGAGTTGTATGAAGAGACATTTGAGTCAAAGAGATCAATTAGTGTTCTATCAATGCAATCAAGCAAAGAAATGAAGAATGCTGAAATAGAGTGACAGCTGCGTTAATGAAGACAGTGCCAGAATGAATGTGGCACTGATGTAGAGAGGAAGGGATCAAATATTTGTATAGTACTAGCCACTATAGTAAAGACTTTACAAATGTTATCTAATTTAATTCTTATGACACTTCTGCAAAGTAAGTGTTCTTTTTACAGTTGAGAAAACTGAGTCAAACAGAAGTTAAATGACTTGTTCAGTCTTATACAGCTACTAAATACTTGAGGCTTGATTTGAGCTCATGTTGTCCTAATTCCAGGCCAAACACTCTATCCACTGCACCATCTAGCTGCCTCAATTAAAAAGAAGGGAAGAGCCAAAATGAGGATGAGGTTTTGAATCTAAGAGTGGGAGTAAAGTATTGCCATGAAAAGAATGAGAAAAAGTAGGGGGAGAGGTGGCTATAGGGGAAATCTGTTCAGGATTGAACTCCTAAGTGCTTAGGAGACCATTGCACATTGGAGGTGGAAATATGGAACAGTTAAAATATTGTGGTATTAAAAATCATTAAAAATAGTATTGTACTACAAATACATGAGGGA
Source organism: Myrmecobius fasciatus (assembly GCA_023553655.1). Taxonomy (NCBI): domain Eukaryota; kingdom Metazoa; phylum Chordata; class Mammalia; order Dasyuromorphia; family Myrmecobiidae; genus Myrmecobius; species Myrmecobius fasciatus. Next base: position 102,405 of record JAJPUD010005279.1, read on the forward strand.
CTGTGCCTCCAAATAGTATCAGTATGAATTTATCATTCTGTTAAAATATGTGCATAATATGCGATTTGATCCTTCCAGATTTCAGCTCCTTAGTCATTTAATTCATTTAATATTTTGCAAAACTAACACAATGTACTGTGAATCTCTAGTTATGTACCTTATTTTAAAAGGCTTATTTTCTATACATTAAATGATAATAAACTTTTTTTTGAAGATGTTCTAGAAATATTCCACTTGGACAACATATCCAAATAACTGTTTGTTTATTGGTCCAGACCAGTAATATCATCCCTAAAGATAGAATCTGCCTCCATAAACACAGCTTAGGGAATATATATAAGCTTACCTGAGGGAGGTAAGGTAAGGCAATTTAGCTTCACAAAGTGAAGTAAAATTTGACCCTGTCTCCCAGTCTAGAGGTTTTGTTTGTTTCTTTAACTATGTAGTTCATAATTAAGATTAGGCAAGAAATGAAGCAAAGAATGTCCTCTTCTAGTTAGTTAGAAAAAAAAAAATTAGTCTAGGAAGGGAAAAGCCTTAGGGTTTCTGGACAAAACAGAAACAATTGTTACTTACATGACTCAGTCAAACTGAGATTTGTTAAAAGGCCAAAATCCCCCATTGAATTCAAAGCCATCTCTAGTCATCCTGATTTGCATCTTGCAGCTGGATCCAAATGGGTCTGGAGGGAAAAGTGAGGCAAGTGACTTTGTACAACCCTCCATTAACTGAAATCCAACTCACTTGCATGGTATCAATCCCTGATGTCAAGGTTCTCTTCAAGAACAAAAGACAAACATTAACAACAATCAATAATATATGATTTTTTTTTCATACTCTAAAGTCTTGTGCTTTTACAAATTTTAACAAGTTGTATGTCAGAGACATTATGTGTTAAATAAAAGGTTTCTTGTGCTTAATATTTTAAGTATTTATATGTCAATTGCAGAACATTTTTCTATATTTGTGAAAATTTGTGAAAAATTATTCAGGTACTAAAATAGTTAGATTTCTCAGAATAAGACCTAGGTAGGAACAAAATAAATCAAGGATAAATTATGTAAAGGATAAATCAGGCCCAATCTTTGTGAGACCATCCTAATGCATGTGTGGACATATTCATAAGTGCCAAAAAATAGACAATAGGATTGGATAGTGACATGGAAAGGGTGACATAGGATATGGACCCTGAGGAAGAAATACTTGAGTTTAAATCCTGCTTCAGACATTTTTTAGTTGTGTGACTTTAGGAAAGCCACTTAATCTCTGCCTCAGTTTCTGTACCTAAAATATGATGTGATGATCAAATGTGATATTTATAAAGTACATCGCAAGCTTTTAATTGCTAAGTAAAGACATTATTATTCAGATCTTAGTAATAAATTTCCTCCTTTCATAATTATTTTTGAAAGATAAAGTTTTAGAGTTGTGATTTCATCAAGATGATTTACTTATATAGAAGCTCCCTTCATAGATATAGGTTGACAATTTATCTTCTAAAGTAGCTTTAAAGGGTTGTGGGTTACTTGAGGGCACTGAAAAGTCAAGTAAATTGCCCATGGTTTTAGACCAAGTATGTGTTAGAATTGGAACTTGAAGCCAGTCCTTTTAGATTCTGTCTGTTCCTTTATCCATTTTTAAATACTGCCTTTAAATATAATTATTATTATTATTATTCACTGTTCACTCATTTAAAATCTTTGTATAGGGTTTAAATAAGGAAAAATGAAAAAAAGCCCCTAAATTTCCATTATTCTTTACTATCTAATGTTCCCCAGACTATTACCTGGGTGGATAAAATTATCACTTTTTCTAATTAAATGAAAGCATTGACATATTAACTTATATTTGGAACCCTCCCTGAGAGCATCATCAAGCAAACTCCAGTGGCAGATAGTATGGTTTGCATCTTCTTTATCTCATTCTGTTTATGCATATCTTTCATTTCTTCTTTTAGGCTTCTCTATATTAAATGCTTTCTTTTGTACACAATGGAACACTATGAGCATTTGGTATGGTGGCAACTATTAAAATATTATTTTTAAAATTTTATGCATTAGTGTTATTTCTGGGAAATTGTAGATAGATAGCATTTCTATCTGGAGTGATGTCCTGGTATGAGCACAGTTTATTGGAATCTTGAGTACTGGAGAATTATTATGATTATTATTAGGTATTTCATTTTTTTCTTCATATTTCTCCATTATTTTGATATTTGCATATGATTAGATTGTTTTTCAAGGACAACTCTTAGCTATGTAATCTAACAAAATGGCAATATTTTAAACACAAATTGGGGAGGATGAAAAAAATGGCTTTATTTAAATTCTGTTTATTTTTCTTGGAATAAAACTACCACTCCAAACAGATTTAGGTGTGCTCTTATTGTTGTTCTTTATTTTTTCAACGAAAAAAATCATTTTAGCCTTGGAGCATTCACAGAGAGCTGTAAGAATTATGTCTTCTAATGGTTAATTGTTCATACACTCTATTTCAGTACCTTTGGGAAATGATTATTGTGAGCATTTTTAATACATCATAAAAATGACCTCCAAGTTAGCTGAACAAAATCCCTCTGCTACTTTAAAAGTTAAACCCAACAGCTCCCCAAAGTGTTGACTGTACTAATTCATGCCTGATTCATAGGGCAATAAGATCAAAATTACCAGAGCCTACCAATGTTCATACATTTGCTTATGAAGAAAATATTACTTAAAACAATTGATCATTTCCTTCCTTTCTGTCACCACGGCTAGCAGGTATATATATTCTAGTACTATTTCAAGACACTCTTGAAAGGGTAATGTTCTAAAGCAGGCTTCCCTCCCAATCCCTGTCTTTCAGTGCTTAAAGATTATCCAATTCCTCATATACCTGCTCCCTTTAGACAGGAGCTTCAGAAGGAAATGTCTAGCAGGTACGACACATGGAGTTTTAATAATTCCTCACTCATTCAATGGCCATAATTCCTGCAAAGACCGATGGCTTGGGGAACAGTGGAGCAGTCTCTGCAGAGCTATATGATCAGCACAATAGTGTAAGAACCTCCTTGATGACTCATTTTGCTCTAATGCAGTCATTGCAAAGCTATCATGAGGGCATTTATTCCTTCACCTTCAACTTATATATGAAAAGGAGATTAGGAAATGCTTCCATGATTTAAAAAATACAAATATAACTGCTATCTAATCCCCATGACAAAATGTCATGCTAGAGCTCAGCAATTACTTCTTGAAACAACTGTTTGAGGTTTACACAAAAGTCATAGCAATAATTTTCTGTTGAAAAGAAGACTGATTCCATCCCTTTATGGTCTGTATTCTCTGGGAGGTCATTTTTAAAAGGTTGTCTCTGTCAGTGAATCATTTCCCTATTGAAGTTCTGTTCTTCTTTCCATGTCAGTGTCTAATCCTAGCTAACCTCCAATAATCTATTTCCACATTTCATTCTCCTGAGAGAAAGCAAGGCTGATTTGATTTATTACAAAATCTTGTTACCTAACTTCAGCTGAGCACTTGTTGCTGTTAAGCTGTTCCACATTTAAATCTTATTAATCCCATGTCCTCTTTCACACAGAAGTTAATTACTTGATCCTCTCTATCAGCAGATGAAGACATCTCTTACTTTTCTGAGGATCCTATGGTTGATTGTTGTTCTTCCATTTCAGAGGACCACAATCCTCTTATGTTAGAGTTGAGTTACAATGTGTACAATTGTTGCTGATCAGACCAGTTCAAGCTCAGAATGCTCTGCCACAGCTCAGACACAAATAGTTCTTAGGAACATTAGGAGTAAATTGTTTCACTTTGCACATCTCACATTTCTTCTCAGCTAATACAATTCTGCTTTGGTCATAGAGCACATCGCCTTCTCTGATAAGAGCACACCATGGTGGGAAGTCCTGTGTCAGTGTCTCCCATGTCATGCAATCAATTCTACCATTCCTAAGATGGACCTTGAGAGTGTCTTTGCATTTATTTTTATTTTTTTTGAGAATACTATAACCCTTGAACAAAATCTGCAAATTCTCTTTTCATATCTTCCTTCTTTCCCAATGAAAAATAAGTGATACTATGTGTTAAGGTTTACCTTTCTATATATTTTTTGATCCTAACTCTTCTGAGATCTTCCTATGTTGATTATCCCCATTTCTTTGTAATCTTCAACATTTCCTTCTTTATTGGCTCCCCCTCAACAATCTATAAAGAGGCTCTGGTCTCTCTTACTATCTCCTATTTTCTTGTGATATCATGCTATTTTTATCATCCTCCCTTTAATTACAAAAGGTATGAAAAAACAGATTCATGTTCACTATCACTTTATTCTCTAGCCAGAAACCTGACATATTCCTATTGGCTGATTAAATCTTCTTTTCAATATCATAAAAAAGGTCAAATCAAATGACCTCATGGGTCACCATTATATGAAATGTTTTTCATATGTGTGGCTGACATAAAACTAGTAGAGATAGCTAACCTGGGAGAAACAGGATGTAAAAAAAAATCTTGAGAGGAAGTATTATATAGTGAGAAAAGTGCTGTCCCTGGACTGGAAAACAGCTTCAAATCACACCTCTGATGCTAGCTGTAGAGACTTTGGTAACGCCATTTAAGATCCATGGGGCTCAATGTCCTCATCTAAGAAATATGCATAAAAATACTTGCAGGTTTTACTTCATGAGGTGGGTGTGAGATTCAAATGAGGCTCAAATGACTTTAAAATTTTAAAGCACTATCTGAATATCAATTATTATCATTATCAGGATAAAACAATGTCTGGCTCCCATCCCCTGCAAATCTGATAAAAGTTGATAGAAATAAATTTGGATTTGTACATTTGTTCAAAGCAGTTTCAAAGGAGATGATGGGAAAGATATAGACATTTTGTAAGAAAAGAGCTTGGGGGGGTTTAGTGAACTGTGAGGTCAATATGAACAAACAATGTGACATGATAGTTAAAAGAGCAGCATTTTCAGTAATAATATTAAAGGGCTCATTTTTTGCACTCAATCAATAATTCATAAAAGTCTTCCATGCACCACACATTGTTCCAGGCCTTGGGGATATAAATATAAAAGTGAGACAACCTATGCCCTTAATGAGCTTAAAGCCTACTAGGAGAATAAAATGGGCTTACAAATTAATGCTGATGTGCATGTGTGTGTGTGTGTGTGTGTGTGTGTGTGTGTATTTAAACACTCCCCCCCCCACATACACACACTTATAAGGGTGTGTGGGAGGATGGACTGATCATGTAACATATACAGAGTGATGGGGCAGGGAACTAACATAAGATCATAAAAAGACACGAGTTCTGAAGGAAGCCAAGACTCCCAGGAAGCAGAAAATTGGAGGAAAAACAATTTCTGCATAGGTAGGGAGGTGAAAATTGGAATATCACTGTTGGAGAATAACAAACAGATATCTGACTAAAATACAGACTGTACAGAGAGAACTATATAGGTGGTGTGGGGATGAGAAAACTGGACAAGAAGTTAGGAGGAAGGAAATCAGATCCTGCCCCAGACACTTAGTAGCTAAATAGGCCATGTGGCTTATTCTGTAATGGTCATTTTCTTCATTTGAAAAATGGGGATAATAGCCATGACATACAAATTTGTATATAATGATATGATACTTGCAGAATATTACCCAATCTTAAAGCATCAAATACATTTATCAGATATAATACAAGAAAATAGCCAGGAACGTAGAATAGAAAAAAAAAATAATGTCTCAGCACCCTCTATAACTGATGTCACAAATGTCTAAATGGAAACCTAGACCTAATAGTAATGGGAAAATCAAAGGAGAATCCACACTGATTTCTTTCCTCATTTTAGCCTATAATTACTAATTTGACTTACAGGCAAATGATGAAGGCAACAAAGTGGGGCAGGATGTAAGACTCAGAGCTTAGATCAACAAATTGCAATGAGTTGGTGAGCCATTAGACCATAATGAAGAGTAATATCTCTTATAGTAGAGTTCAGACTTATCCTATTGCCCAGGATGGCAATCTGGGGTCTCCCAGAGGGACTGGGAGCTCCATGTCAGGTCAGTGACGTTTCCAGGTAAAACAAAATAAATCAATTAAATTGTGCATATCTGTTGACTTAGTGGCACTAAAATTAAGCATACACACTAATACGATCAAAAAGAAGAAAAAATGGACTGAAAAAAATAAAAAAATGAAAATACTGCTCTATTTATTAGCAAAAAATCACAAACTAAGGTCTTACCCCTCAATTGGGCAAAGGCTTGACAAATTATGATTTGTGAACGTACTCAAATATTTTCAATTCTTAACAAATCCAGAAAGGAATAGTTTTGGTCAAAGCTAGTAGGACATAAATGAACTAATACAGAGTGGAAGAAGGAGAATTAGGAGAACAAAATATACAAAGAAAACACTATAAAATCAAACAATTTTGAAAAATTTATAAACTTTGATCAAATCACAATTGACTAGCCACAATTCAAGACATCTAATGCTGAAGCATATTTCTTTTTGAATGAGAAATGATGAATAGAGAAGCATGTGTATATATGTATATATGCATATATACATATATTTAGATTTCTATAATTTGTATGTATTACATGTATATATCCTATGTTTATAAATATATTTCATATATACATATGTGTGCATATATATTCTGTACATATTAGGTAGATAGATTATATATATAGATACATATAGACATACATGTATTGATATTGAGGATACAAGAATTTATTTTACTTAACTATGGTATATATATTTATTACAAATATTTTTATTTAACTTTTCTAATGGAGGGAATGAAAAGGAAAAAATATTTTTCTTTACTGAAAATAACAAAATGTAATTTTAAAAAAGAGATGTAAAATGAAGCCAGACTATGAAGGAGTTCATATTTCAACCAAAAGCTTGGTTAACCTAAGGAAATGATGTTTTGTCAGCAGCAAAATGACATGGTCAGAGATGCTTTAGGAAAATTAATTTGGCAGCTATTTGAAGGATGATTTAGAGTGGGGAGAGAAAGGATAAAGAAAGATCAATTTAGAAACTATTGAAACAGATAAAATAAAAAGTAATGAGGCCCTGGATTATGGTGGTTGGGGAATATGTAGAAATATAGGAACAAATGTAAGAGCTTTTGAAGAAGTAAAATCTAAAGTATTTAGCAAAAGATTTAGGAAAGTGAAGGGTCAAGGATGATTCTTAGGCTGCAAACCTGAACAGATGGAAGAATGATACTGCTCTCAGAAGAAATCAGTCAGTATTGTAATTGTTTGGTCATTTTTTGGCCATGTCCAACTCTTCATAGCTCCATTTAGGATTTTCTTGGCAGTAATACTAGAGTGGTTTGATATTTCCTGCTCCAAAACAGCCATTTAACAAGGATTTATAAAGCATTTCTATTTATTAGAAATTGTGATAAGTGGTATAGATAAAAATACAATAAATAAAAGAATCCCTACTTTCAATGAATTTAGATTCTGACAAAGGAAACAAATGCATTTATTAGCATAACTGGAATAAATATAAAGTGGAAACATGGGGGAAGTGGTGGGATTTAGAGAAAGATATTTGGTTCTATTTTAAGGTATGGGGAATATAAGTAGTTTGTGTGTCATTGAGGTACAAATATCAGGCAGAATGTTGGAAATGCCAGTAGAAAAATGAAGGTTAAATATCTTATCACCACATGGCACCATGGTCAGGTCCTTGAATGTTGAATCCATGGACATTAGTGAGCTTGCTAAGAAAGAAGTTAAAACATTAAAAGATTAAAAGGATTAAAGAATTTTGCTAAGATAATGGATAAAGAGAAGAGCAGAAGAACTGACATGCTGTATAGTTATATTATCAGGTAAGCAGGGTATTAAATGATGAAAATAGCAAAGAAACCAAGAAAGAATAGTTTCAAAGATTAGAAGAATTTCATGTAAGATCAAATTCAAGAAAAATTTAAAAGCAAAAAAAAGTAACCAGAAAGAAGCACAGAATCTGTGCTTTTGATTGCACAGTTAAAGAAAATGAAACCCAAAGAGAAAAAGAGTACTAAAGGATTAAGTTCTCCTGTCACTTTAGGAAACTTTGTCTGGAGGTGCTCTGAAGTCCTTTAAGAAATATGGTCTATAGAATAAGTCCAACACTCAAGATGTGGTCTTGACTTCTCCAACATTTGATACTGCTGACCAACTACTTCATGCTTTATGAGTTGACCACTTGATCTTTCAACTTTTTTCCAGTTCATTATAATTCCATGAAGCTCAGAGAGAAGAAAAGAGAGCCTTTTCCACAGTCATACAAATAATAAAAGGAGTTTTTGGTCATAGAACACTTTTCTTCGAACTTGAAAAAAGTTCTTTCCACTTTACCATAATTAAAGTTTGGGGTTAGCTTGGCCCTGGTGGCCCACTTTTATTTTTTCAAAATATCTGAGAACAGACTATTTGTGTTGTTCCCCTACTCAAGAAGCTTCAGTGGTTCCCTATTTCTTGTAGAATAAAATAAAAAAAGTCCTCTGTATAGTATTTAAAGCTTTTCATAATCCCTATCCAGGCTAACTCTTGGATTTATTACATGTTATAATCCTAATCTATTTTATGCTTTCAACCAGACACATTTTCTGTTCTCCATACTAACAGTGACTTCCTATCTACCTTTTTCAAGGTACCCTTTATGCTTTCAGTACTCTCCCTGTTCATCTTTGCGTTAGTATACCTCGGTATACCTCCCAACTCCATAGAGCTCAGCTGAAGTGCCACATTTTTAAAGATGCCAGT